>PVIR01004926.1:0-75575 GCA_004026965.1 Petromus typicus
ACAGGGTCTCGCTTTGTGGTTCAGGCTGGCCCTGAGCTCAGCCTCAAACTCACGTCACAATCCTCCTGCCTCTGCCTCCCGAGTGCTGGGATTACAGGCGTGAGCCACCACGCCCGGCACTGTGGTATGTGGTACTGGTTGCTGCTGGGTGTGAGTCTCCACACCCAGTATTGTTATGTGGTTACCGGGGAATCGAACCGGGTCCTTGCGCTTGCAAGACAGGCGCCGGAACCACTGAGCTAACTCCCCCGCCCTCAGGTGTAAACTTATTCATGAAGCAGTAGAGCTTCCCTGTCCCTCCCTCTTCCTGATGTCTTGGACTTGGTGGCTCTGCAGCTCTCTCCTCTACCCACTCTCCTCTTGTAACCCGCAGCCTCTGATGCTTGTCTGCCGCTCAGCCGCACTACTGATTTTGCTTTTTGGTTCACTCACTGAGGGTCAACTGACCTGGAAATGGCTTCTCTGGAACCAGGGCCCCTGTTCTGTGTCAGACCCCAGCTGGGCTGTTCTGTGATGAGTTAGGGCACGTGCTTCCTAACTCAAAACCACGAGGCCACGTGTGGCTTCGGGCACTTGAAGTGTGAGGAGTCAGAATGGAGATAATATTCTTCAAATTAGTCCACCTGTTCTATTTTGCCTTGACAAGACTACTGAAAATTGAAATGGACCATGAGCCTAAAGGGGCTTCTGCTAACATCCCAGTGTTAGACGGAAGTGACGCCCTGTGATGGGGGCAGGGCTCACAATGACTGGCTGGAGTTCTGGAAAAACGCTTCACTTCCTCCCACTCATCCTGACATTTCCCTGGTGTGCACCTTTGTCATCAGGTTGGAGCTGTGTGGGAGGGCAGGCACAGCAGGGCCAGGCCGCGGGAGACTCTGGTTGCTGGACAGGGTGGAGACGTCACCTAACCTCTTCCTGGCCCCAGGCCCATCCACTGCTTAGGGCTGTAGTACAGAGAGTCCCAGAGTCATCACCTTCCTCACCGTCGTCCTTTGGTTTGACCTTGGTTGTCCCATGCCGTTAAACTGTAAGCTTCTTCAGGACCGAAAACAGAGATTGAGTCGTCTTCCATGGCCTGTAGGGTACAGCAATAGTACCAATAATAGTAAGTCAGCCAACCAGCACCACTGAACTGTTCCTGCTATGGCATGATTAGAAAATTACAGGAGCCCCTGGCTTCTCGGCACTCTGGGTTCTTACAACTCCTGTGTATGAATCATGAAATACCTCTTCTATAAAACAAGTTCCTATACTGCCACCTGTTGGAAATTATTGTACTAAAATTGCAAGGCCATAGTGACTGGCAAGACTGGTGCCTCCCTCCATAACTGTTCAGTGTGCAACCTACTCAGCCGTACGTGGTAGTCATGAGACCAGGCCAGAGGGGTGAGGAAATGAATGTGTGAATATTACCCACGAGAAGCATACTGGGAGAGTAGAGACAGGGCCAGGCCCTCAGCACCTGTCCTTTGAGGTTGGAATTAATATAATCTCAGTGTTTCAGCTGAGCCAGTGAGGGCAAGGAGAATTTAAATAATTGGCTACCAGCTGGCGGAACTGGCATCTAAATCTAAGTGGTGAGGCCCTGGGGCCTGGGTTCTTAGCCATCGCAGTACACCTCTACAGCCCCGACAGATGTGTCAGCATCCCACAACCCATTCTGGTCCAGCGTGAGCCCTCAGCCCCCAAGGGCTCATTCGACCTTGTGGCCACCCAGTCTTGGCCACGAGAAGGGATTTGTGCTTTCTTGTCCAGTGCTTGTTCGTGTGGTGAGCACAACGCCCGCTGGCCTCTTGTTCCATCGGAACATGCTCCCGGTCCCTCTCCTGCCCAGCAGGATTCCCAGCCTGTGTAAAGCCCAGGCTGCCTCCCCTTTCCGCGCCCGTTCCACCTTTAATCCCACCTTTTCTTGAGTCCATAATTGCTATCCTCCGCTCCAGCATCTTGGCAGTTATTTTACCAGTTTGGATGGAAAGCGCCTGAGGCTGGGATCACCTCACTGTGTTGTGAAGCGGCCCCTGAGTGCTCCATAAATTAGCGTCTGCAGAGAGTTCTGCGTCTGCTAATTATTATTATTACTACTGAAATACAAAAATGCTTTCTGAACACAGGCAGGCAGCGTCCTGGAGTATTAGTCTAATTGCCTGTGTGTGCTTTTAGCAGGGTGGAGAAAGCCTCTCTTCCTGCCTGAGACAAGCATCAGGCCTCAACTCTCAGCAGCCCCAGCCCAGAGCTCCTCCCCGTCTCTCATTTCCTGCTTTATTTTTATTCAGAGATCTGTGTTTGTGAGGCGGTATAGTAGAGTCCTGGGGTCAGGAAGGTAGTGACTGGCTGGAGCACCTGCCCTCGTGGGCTCTGACACAGAGTCTGTCATCTCCTCGGTGCGCTAATGGTTAGAGTCAGTGGGATTTGTTTTGGGGGAGGGCAGCAAGTTTAAAGTAGGTGCGTTTATGTTGTGTTTCTATTTACTGTCAGAGTGAGTCTCCACTTTCATTAACATTTCATGATGGACATGGAACTTTTAAGACTTGTGAATTTTCGTGTCAATATGTCTGGGAGCCTCTCTTTGAGGACTGTTGACCTTTTCCAGTGCGTGGTGATGTAGTTAGTTTCTGCGCATCTCTCTGAGTAGCCTGCTTTAAACATCTCCGTATTCACATTTGTCGGCCTGCTTTTCCAAATGTGAACTTATGCATTATGTGTACAGTAACACCTTGGTTCACACACGCTTCTGTTTGAAAAAAAATTCAATTTGAAACAAGAGTTTGGCAGACATTTTCTTCCATTCATGAGCTGTGAATCAGGTGATAAACATGAACACAGCCATTTTCTCCAGAATCACGGAACAAATTCCTTTTGTGAACTGAGATATGGTTTACAGTTTAACAATTGTTGTCCCTTTATGGATGAAATGCTAGTCAGAATAAATTGAAATGACCCTGCTCTTGTCAGGTGAAGTTATCTATAATTTTAAATAGAAAACAGTGGTGCACACACAAAGGAAAGAAGCTTGTTTGCCACTCGTGAGTGCCCACGTGTGAAGTGACGATCCGATGCCAGGGCCTCCCTGTGCCTGGCCGCGTGTGGCCCTCGTAGACGCCCTGGCTGTGTTCGAGCTGGAAACAAGGCACGTGTCAGCTTTGTATCCTCACCGTACATCATGTTTCTGTGGAGACCTTCCCTCTCTGAGACTCGGTCTGTAACCCTCAGTGTTCCTAGCTGTCTAGAGGCTTTTGAGGATAATATAGAAATCGCAGAATCAGAAAACAGCTCATTTTTACATGGTGAAATGACTTTGGGCAGCACAGTGTTTCCTTTTCCCGTTAACAGAGGTGTGCTGCTCTGGAAGCAGTTGGATGCTTCGTACCTTTAGAGAGAAGGCCAGGGACACTAGTAGCTTGCTGGGCCGAGAGGGAGGACTTAGGTTCCCGGGGTCCCGTCCTTAAGTGCTTACTTCTGGCTTCCCAGGGACCCTTTGAAGAAATGTCCATTGCTGGCCTTGTTCTTCCTCTGCTGACAGTTTGGGAAACGGAGGTCCCACAAAGGGAACTGATTCTTGTACGGCCAGATACACTTGGTGCTATGGAAACTGCTAGCATTAGGAGGCCGTGACATTCCCCTGGGTCCTGGTTAAAGTGCTCGGTTTCTTTGGAGTGGGCTGTTGTTACATTAAACCACAAACAGTGCTGAGACAGTGACCCTGCCTTTGGCTTTGAAGAATCTGCCAGCTAAGGAAGCCAGTGTGGTCTGGCCACTCTCAGTGGTTTCCAAAGCCTTTGCTGTTGGTGTCACAAAACCACAGTACCGCCTGCTATATGGCAGATGCACCTCCTGCCCAAGCCAGGACACGTCGGCCAGGTGATGTGTGGCAAAGGTTTGCTGGTGAGGCTCTCATTATACCTGTTCAACAGAATGCACCAGGGAAGCAATTTTAATTATGCACTTGTTAGGTCAGTTTTGCATGGTGGTAGTGTGTTTAATTTTCAAACATGAGTACTCTAGAATTCTTAGGTAAGGACAGTAAGTCAGCCATCATTCCCTTCTGATTACCGGGGCAGGAAAAGGCACTGATGTCACTGGTGGCATCAGCAGAGAGGACAGCCCAGGCCTTTCAGGACATGCTGGGAGTGAATGTGTGTGTGTGTGTGTGTGTGTGTGTGTGTGTGTGTGTGTGTGTGTGTGTGTATGCATGTAAAACCACTTGACACTGATGTATATGTCTGGGCTTTCTAAATATAAAGTTTAATAGGTATATCCTGTTTACCATTTCTACAGACACCCTTTTGTGAGAAGGCAAAACTATAGTCAAAGTCTATTTTACTGTGTTCAAATATATGTGTTTATACGTCCAAGTATAATGTATGCATATTGTGAACAGGAAGAGTTGTAATGTGATAATCCAAGTGCGTGCTGCAGGTGAAGAGTGCTCTGTCACAGGTAATTGTGACATTAATGATGAGATTGAGATGTTGCTGTGTAACACTTGGCACGGGTTTGGTAGATGGTAAATGCTCACTGAGCCTCATTATCCACCTGCCTATTATACCACCACTACTGGGGCGACTCATTGAAGAAGAGCTGGGTTAAGAAGATCAGAGAAGAAGGAAAACATAACTTAAGCAATGCATATTGCAGTGGTCTTACTTAACATGTCCCTTGCCTAGAATTTAAACTGCTAATGGAAAGCATTATATAGTATAAATATATATTAATGTGGTCTCTTGTTTCAGGAACTTTATATTGCTGTCGGAATCTCTGGAGCCATCCAGCATTTGGCGGGGATGAAGGACAGTAAGGTAACGTGCGCAGTATTATGAAGATAAGAGGGAAGGTATTCACACTTCAAATCTAGGCTTCACCTGATGCTTCCGTGTAGTTACTGTATCCGTGGTCAAGCCTTCTGCTTTTGCGTAGGTCTGGAACTGAAAGGAGCAGAAGCCGCCATTCGTTCCTGCAGATGGTGGGAGACAGTGCTGTATGGGGGAAGCCTGACCCTGAGTCCCTGCTTACAGCTCATGGCACGATTCATCCTTCATGTCCTGCAGTTTGCCTGCCTAACATGAGTGCTGAATGATGTTCACCAGTGTCCCTTCGGCCTTGATGACCTGTGGGTAGAAAGAGTGAGGCTTTAACAGCTCAATGAGGCTCTAACCATGTACCTTTCTAAGGAGGCCCTGGTCTCCAATGATGCTCTCTTTCTGCTTCACACGGGGCCCTAATTGCCCCACCCTGGTATGTCAGCAGGGCAGCTCTTCAGGGTTGTTACCAGAGTGTAACCAACACATCTGTGTTGGTGCACCAGGCCATCTTCATACCTGGGTGACTGCTGGAAGTGTACCATGTGAGCGAGATACTTGCCTTTTATTCAGCACTTGGACTCTATCTGATGTCCTGTGTAATGACCCTGCGAACATATATTTCAGAATGTGACACAGTAACTCATGCATAACAATATACAGTTTGCATTATGAACTTATCTTTCAAGAAGTCAGAGATGCCTCTGACACTCCTGCATTTATCTATTCAGATGGAAGCATGATATAAAACATAATAAAACTTTTAACAGGCTTAACTTCTTGAAGAAATGCATGCATTGCCTCTTTGTAATTTCTAAATGAATTGGTGCAAAACCAGTCAGATTTCACAGTTGAATGGCAGGTTCCTTTACTGAGCTCGCAAAACAGCATTGCCAATGGGGAAAAATGTGATTTATGCATTAAAAAAAAAAACCCTTCCAACACCAGCTGCCTTAAAATATATTTTCAGCTAGACCAGCTCAGACACATCTAGGATTCTACTTCCTTAAGTATAAGATTTCTACACATCACGTCAGGAAGATTCTGGTGAAAATTCTTCACCAAGCCCAGCAGGACTAGATTGTAAGCGAGACAGACTTAATAGTATGTAAGGAGCCACCAAGGTCAGGAGTCCAGTGTTGGGGGACAGTACATGAGAATAACTTCAACCAAGACTTTCTCTCTGTAGTCAACAAGCCTTTAATTAAGTACAGTCCTCTACTAGCTACCAGAGTTGGTAAATGAGAAAGATAGTCTGTTTTGTTTTGTGTGGGAGACAATTTCCAGTTAGAATTTTGGTTAAGTGGAAAGTTTAGAATGACTTAAATCTGATAGTGGCATTCCCTAGAAGCTACAGTTTTAATTAGCATCTTGCAACCATTGAAAAATTCAAGGTTAGATGGTTTATCAAATGAATCAATATATGAAGTATAACTTTTTCAACTGTGTGAACTATGTACATAATGATATGGTTGATTACAGTCTGCATTTCAAAGCTCTGTTAGGAAGAATTTGAATTCACAAGCTCCCATTGAGAGCTCTGGAGTCCAAGTACAACTTTATCGTAGTTATTCACAGTTTGTAATTCAGCAATACAGCTTTAACAATCCGAAAAACTCTTACACATTTTTTTTCCTTAAATACCACTGTAGTTCATTACCCACAGTTAGGTAGGTACTCAGTCTTTTAACTTATGTTATAGGATGAGTAAACTGTCAGGGGTTTTGACTAGGTGGCCCCCAGAAAAATCAGTAACCATCATCAATTCAGCACCTTTCTGCTTGTAGCTGTAACGCAGGCTACGCACTCCCAGAAAGAAGCACCTCAGGACAACACTCGTGGTTTAGGATGTTTGTCCTTAGAGCCTCTTTCTGTCTGGTTTCAGACTTCAATATTTCAGCATAAATCATTCCTATGTCAGGAAGCCTATACTTAGGCCAGTCTGCATTAAAGTACTTATATCCAGCACCGGGGCTTTTTCAAGGCATACTCCCAGGCAGAAACTTTACTTCTGGAGGTTCTGATGATCATAATTCACTGTGGGAATGATGTCACATTTGAATCAAAACTTAATTTTAATCTCAGTCATAACCTTTCACATGTAAGGCTTGTTATAGGAGATAATAGAAAGATTTAGTAGTTTTAAAATAATATATAATATACAATATATGATATTATGTAAGTATTATATAATGTATAAGTAATATATAATACATGTGTAATATGTAAGTATAATATATTCTATATAAATGTATATATATATAATTTTATTGCATCTATTTGCTGCATGTATAAAGACTAAAGAAACAGTCATTCTCTTTTAACAGTGAATTGATAAGACAGCATTTATATTCCCAAAACATGTACAGGTCAGTAGCTTTAAAATAATAAGTAGGACAGAGTAGGTGGAAAACATAATGGTTTGAATTACAAAGGCTATGCTTTTTAAAATCTAAAATCTAACTATTTTTCATATGTCAAGGCAGAGCTTTTAATAATGATTTTAACTTCTACTGAGATGGTCTAGTGGTGAGTGGTAGATGGTTTTACTACATTCCAAACTAGAAACTTCTAATAAGTGTATCATATTGGCACAGAACCATCAGATTAATCTTATTTGGTAGACATATTAATATGAGTTATAACAGAGCTGTCAATCTGTGTGGTAAAGGCTATACCATTTTTGTTTCCCAGACAATTGTGGCTATTAACAAAGACCCAGAAGCTCCAATTTTCCAAGTGGCAGATTATGGAATAGTCGCAGATTTATTTAAGGTAAGCCAGCCTTGAGAGATTGTTGTCACCCAGCTTGTCATCCAAGGACCTTTATCACACAGCTTTGTCCGGCTTAGCTTGCCCTAATGTGTGGTGTTAACCTAGAATGTAAATTCCCCTTTGAAAAGTAGTCCAGATAGTCTAAAATACCAACCTGGCTCTGGCATCTCACGTGGCTCGAGTACCCTAACCTAGACTCCTACTTGGCAGACCAAGACCAGGTTATCCGAAGCAGTAAAAATACTCCATTCCATGTGGTTGGACACTAAAGGCCTGCCCTAGGGGACAGGTTGGGCAGTGGTGCTGAACCTGTGGCGTGTTGCCACAGCAGACGCGCAGAGTCCTCTTCATCTGCATGAGCCAGATCTCCTGAGCAGCTGAGCACTGGAACCATGCACTGGCACTTAGCGATCAATAAGTGGATTTGGGTTGCAGTTTAGACAGTTTCTAAAAGGTTCGCCATCACTGGGCTAGGGGAACACTTACTTCCCAGTCCTCTACTCTGCCTTTGCACTTGTCCCCCATGGAGAAAATCGCCTCTTGGCTCGGTGAGCTGTAGGTGCTAAACACCTTGGAGTGCCTCATCCACCACAGCCTGGTCTGTGCCCTGGATCTGCCTGCAGAGATGGTGTGTGTGGGAGTTGACACTGCAAGTTGCTTCCACCATAGAGAAGTGGGTTTGCTGAGGAGGAGTGCTGACAGAACCGAGCTAAGAAGCAGTGGGCCCAATGCAGGTGCCCTGCGCCCAGCTGAGCATGGCCCGAGGCCTTGAAGGATGGAGGGGATACCCTTCAGCGGCTTCACGGTGCTCAGTAAGGCTCAGGCTTCCTGGCTCGTGTCACAGAAAGAATGTGGTCCCTCTCTGTGCCCCAGAAGTGTGGAACGTGGATTCTGTTAGGTCTGCTGCTCCTGTTGTCTGGTGTGAAAGAGCACTGTTGGCAGTCACTGGTCCACTAGAATACCTGTGTGGGGGAACTGGTATGAAAAAGATTGTCTACATTTCTGTACAACAGTGACTTGGTTCCAGTAACAAGAATTTATTTCTTAATAAATACAGAGGGGTAAATAATTTTAAAAGTAAAGTTAAGCCAGGTGTGGTGATGCACACCTGTAATCCCAGAACTGTGGGAGGTTGCGGCAGGAGGGTCACAAGTTCGAGCTCCATCTGGGCAACTGAGGAACAATGCTATCAAAATTTTAAAAACCATCAAAAGGGGTTGGAGTTGTAACCCAGTGTAAAGGCCCTGCCTTCAACCCCCAGTACAGGGGGGAAAAAGGTGAATTAAATCTCATTTCCCTTCAACCACATACTGTATTGATATGTCTACAAACAGGCACCTAATGTAGTTACCTTTTGGATATGCTAAGAAATTTATGTGATTTTGTTTGTTTTCATTATGTTTTTCTCTCTGCCCATTCACTGTGTTTCACAGCTCATGCAAGAGGCTTATGAGATAAATCAGTGAAGGTTAAATGTGAGGGGTTTTCAGTGTCCTCTGGTGGATAGTGTCTGCCTTTGCAGCATCTGCTGACGGCCTGTGCCATCCGCATGGCCTCCTGTACTCACGCCAGCAGGCGCGTGCCCGCTGGGTGTACTCAAGGATCTCAGTGAAAGGGAGTCCGTCCCAAGTCAACAAAGGGACCTCAGAAATCAGACAGCCCATGTGCGTCCTGAGGTTCTCAAACTAGGCTTAGTGTCTTCGGAAGCCTACATTTGACGACAGAGAGACTGCTTGGACCAAAACCTACACGTTTAAAGTACTTATTTATGCCCAGAAGCCTTTCCTTAGGTTGATGTTCTGAACCGTCATAAACCATACTAGTCTTTATTCCTCAAAACTCCCAAGTTTGGAGCATTAGATGCTGTTCTTCTCATCCCACTAGTTCCAGAGTAGATGAGCACTTTTCTGGTTGGGTGGCCCTGGCTGTGCTTCTCCTCTCTCATGAGGCCTTCTCTGAGGGCCAGAATCGGGCTGAACCTGATCAGGCCCACAGTGACAGAAAACAACTCCGTCTCCCTTGGTACTTGCACAAGAAAGCACTAAGTAAATGAGTGAGGCTCGCTTGTAACTGGACTTACACGGGGAGATCATTTTCTTTTTAAACTCAGATGTCCTCTTATTTGAGCTCACCGAGCCTCTACAGTATCCAGAAGAGAAGAGAAACAAAATCAGCTGTCAGACAGTGAACCTGAGCTAGTATTGTGCTTCTTCCTGAAGAGGGCACGGATGGCATCCTTGGTGAGGCCAACGCTGAGCTAATAAACAGGTTAAAATGACTGGCTGAGAAAGTCCCCTCAGCCCTTCATGGGCAGCATGGCAGGGGGGAGTTTTGGAGCCTCCCGGGAAAGAAGCCTCAGGCTCCAGCCTATTTTTTGCGCCATGCACAGGTCCCACTTGGCTGGGTGAGCATGTTATCTGTGTGACTGGCATGAGCTCATGGTCCCTCCGCTGAGGAAAGCAGGGGCTGTAGTGCCAGCACTTAATGCCACCCCTGAGCAAATGCCCGTGGCTCCCTGGTAAACATGGTCCTTTTAATAGGCTGGAGACAAAGTGACATTCGGAAGAAACAACATGTCGACAATTTCCTTAATAAATTTTGTACGAACGCATTATTTCTGCCTAATGGAAATGTAGCTCCCTTAAATAATTGAGAGGCTGTATTCATCAGTGCAGCGCTCAGCTGGGATCTCTGTGCATGAGGCCAGTCGGCAGGCCTGCAAAGCTGGGAAACTGATAGGGGACACAGGTGGCCGGGCTGGCGCTCCTTGCATCGCTCCCCTGCAGTCCCCTCTGTAGTCCCTGCAGTTACAAAGCAGCCCCTGCGCTACCTCTGGAAAGCAGAAGCGGGCTCAGTTTCCCTTGCTGCATTCTTGCTGAGTACTCAGCCGCCACACTTGCCCAGGTCTTGCCTTTAGTGGCGAGTAGTGACACCAGTGTTGGGTTCACTCCTGTGTGGTGAACAGTGTCATGGTGAGAACGCACTAGGGCTCATGGAGCACGGGGTGAGCGAACAGCTTGAAAACCGGTGCCATAGGCGGCTGGCAGGGGCCTGGCCGGCCGAGGGCTCTGGCGTGTTCTCTGCAGGGGGTAGACGGTCCTGGGGAGGGCAGGAGGCCAGAAAAGACTGCCTGTCTCAGCCAGACCAGAAGCTCAGCCTGTGTCAGCAGTGTCTTTAGAAAAAGAGCCCCCAGCTATGAGTGGCCCTGTGTCCGCCCCGTGTCCAGGTGTTCCCGTGGCTCAGGGGAGGTGGGAGGAGACACAGCGGGGCTGCATGGGGAGCACCTGGGCCCTGTGGTGATTTGCTTTCTGCTCTCACCGAAGCGGCGCCCCGCCACCGGAGGGCGATTACTTGCTTAACTGTTGCTTGTTGGTTTTTTGTAGGTGGTTCCTGAAATGACTGAGCTATTGAAGAAAAAATGAATCATGATTGTGCCATAAGGAGAAAATCAGTGCAAAAGTATTCAGCTGAAGTCAGAAATTTAGAATTTGAAGAAGAAATTCTAACCAAAGCCAGAATACTTCTAAATGGGACTATTACAATGTTTCTTTTTAATTGTGGTCACAGACAATTTTTTTGGGAGATTTTCTAATTCTGTAATAAGACCTAAAATAAAGCCTTGCCTCAGCTTTATTACTGTAACTGCTATCAGAAATATGCTTAGTTTCTTAAAGAGAGAGAGGAAAGGAAGTAAAGATTCTCTTCCTTTCCCTTCAGCTGCCTTGTCTGTGGGAGGCTGTTTGAGGCAGGCTGTGAACACGAAGTTCCCACGATCCTGATCTACCTAATTGATCGGTGACAGGTGAGGGGAGTTAGATGCGCAGGCTCAGAGTGGGGAACGCCCGCTAAAGCGTGGCTGTTACCTTAAATATGCTCCGGTCTTCAGAAAACTGCAGCCCATATGACAGAAGCAGACCTGACTTAAACCTGAGTGCCTGAGGGTGTTCAGTTGGCTTGAGGTAAATTCAATTTTCCCTTTCATTTTAAGGTTTTGTCAGTTCTGTGTCCGTGAAGGGAGGGGTGGGGGGGTTGCAAGAGGAGAGGCAGAGCCTCTTAGGCAATAGATGTGGCATTATTCACATTTAAAGCTCTAGCCTTAGGTGGTCGCACTTCTGGTGACCTTTCTGCTGCCCCAGGACACAGTCAGGGTCCTTGGAGCACCAGGGGTCATGGGTGAGTGGGGTGCAGTTGGGAAGGGAAGCAGGGTGGCTCTGGCCAGGCTGGAGGGTACATGGACAGTAGCTGGGGTCCTAAGAAGGCAGAGTTGTCCTGGAGAGACTGGAGTGGCGATGTGAGCCGTTGGGGAGGGCAGGGGGAGGGGACGCCAGCCTGCTGAGAGGCACCAGGGGCTTGTGTTGATTCAGTCGCTTGCTGGGAAACACCTTTGGACGTTGACATCCCAGGTGTGCCGCTGTTCTTTTAATGAGACAGGAGAGTGCAGAGGGCCCCTCTGCAAACAGTGCCCGTGTGGGAACCTTGGAGCCCTGCCTAGCCTGTCAGGCAGCGTCTGTCAGACATTAGGGACAACCAGGCTGGCAGTGACTTCTCCAGTCCCTGAGGCTTGAGTCACCCCCAGGAAATTAATTCCTGTGTCCTTTGTTCTCTAAGGTGCTCACATTTGCCCCCGATCCCTGTTGATTGTAGTCAGGAGAGGGGAGGAGTCATGGTGACCTCAATGGCTGCCAGCCCACCTGGCAGAAGGCGGCTAGCTTGGAAGGGGTGTCCTAGCCAGTGGCTTTATATGGTTCCTTGCCCTGAGTTGGATGGTCAGTTCTTTCCCTTTTGCTGTTCTGTCCCCACTTCCTGCGGCTGGCCTCTTAGCCAGTGTTTACTGGATACATTATTGCAACAGGTGCTCTCAAGTGTAGTTTGGCGATGCAAAGCATTCTGGGGGATGTCACTGCCCTCATCTGCGCACAGATGTGGAGAGTACACCCACCAACCTACATCGTCTGTGCTGAACCCTCCTACAGCTGGTAGCACAAGTTGTTTATATTGTGATGGGAATTTCCCAGCTCCACTGTAACCTCCTGGGACCTCTGTCACACGTGTGGGCCGTCGCTGAACAGAAACTGTCCTCAGGCAGTGCATGGCTACGGCTCTTGCTGTGTGCCTGGCACTGTTTCAGCCCTTGTCACATTCGAAACTCCTCATAGCAGTCTACGTTAGGTGCCATGGCTACTCCTGTCTCAGATGAGGAAGCCGAGGCTCAGAAAGGGTCTGTCTCCCATCTCCATTGAAGGCATGTAAATGAGGTCCAGGACTGGGCCAGGCAGCCTGGCTCCGCAGGGCTGTGGTTCCTCCTCACCTCACTCACGAGCTGCGGACTCACGTATGGTCACCTCAGGTACCGAGAGCAAGGCGGACAGGCACATTCAGGACCCAGTAGGGAAGGAAGCCATGGCAGTTCTCCCCAGCGGGATCCCACCCAACCCAGTTGTTGTGAGGCCCTGAGGGTGCACCTTCAGGGACAGTCATGGAGGGGGAGCGAGGTTGTTGAAACTCAATTTGCCTGAAGGTGCATCTGTAGTTTTTGTACTGGAAAGCAGACAGGCAGTTCCTGTGGACTGTATCCCTGCCTCTGGCCCTTGGACTCTGTAAACAGTTGGTAAAAGACAAAGGCAACATGTTGTCTTGTGTCTTTTTCCTGCATCTTCCCGAGTTTTTGACTCTGGTTAATCTCACTAGGTACTGTGACAGAGTCCTGAGAAGGTGGAACCAGCTTGTGGAATGACAGCCCTCTGAGTGCACACCCGAGCAGTCCTGGGCCTGGCTGTCAGTCAAACTCTCTGCTTTCCGGGTGGCCTTGCCAGCCTCTCTGCAGCAAGGCGGGCACACGAGTGCATTTCCCTGGCTCCCCTGTGCTCTTAGCAGCGCCATGAGGATGTGGCTTGCTGTGTGGGTAGGACCTGGGGCAGATGCCCAGAAGAGTTGGCTTTGGCCTTGATTTCCACCAGAGAATGGTCTGGCAGGGATCGTGGGTGCAGGAGGCAGAGTCCCTGCTCACAAAGACCTCGGGTCTCCCAGGATGGACAAGCGAAGGACAGGTCCCAGTGTGGATAGCGAGAGCTCATGAGTGGGCATCGATGGCCATTCTGTGGGGCTCAGAGCTCACATGGGTCCTTGAGGCTGTGAGGGACAGGAGCAGGCTGGGGCATGGGCTGATGTGGCAGTAGGTGGGGCAGATTTCGAGAGGATGTGGACAGGCTAGCAGGACACTTTCCCCAGGAACCATCCTTGCTCATACTTTGCCCTCCTGGAGCACTACCATTTCAGGAGCTGGGCCCGAGATGGTCCCACGGGCCACCCTATGGAGGTCCCTTATGGATATGCAGGAAAAGTGAATCAGTAGAACTGTCCCAGTCGTAGTCGTTCTCGCATACTTTTTTCTAAAGTGGTGGGGCTGCTGCCCTTGTCTTGGAGTGTGAGCAGATCCCAGTGGACCAGGAGTGCGCGGGTGTTAATAGAGGTCCGCAACCACAGGCCTGTGTGGCTGTCCGTCATGGGCGTGGCCTTGTGGAGCCCTTGCAGATACCCCTGACTCCAGCCCGCTTTCTGTTCCTGTGTGTCAGAATGAAAGTATGAATGTACCCCCTGTTCCCCAAGGAGCCGCTGGCCTCCTGAGGCCTCCCCCTGCGTGTGCACTGGCAGCGGGAATCCGTGAGCGTGTGAGGAGGCCCAGCATCGGACCCAGTGGAGCAGCCTGGCCATGGCGTGCCTCCATGACGGAGGGAGGAGAGGAGATGAGTGTGATTAGGGCTGTGGCAGGAATCCTCTGGCCTGCTGCCTGGATGGGTCTGGCTGAAAGCTCTTCATCTATGGAATGGGCCCCGAGAGACCATGGAGATGGGCCCGGTGCCGTGGGCGCGGCTGGCAGAGAGCAGGGACGCTCCTCCTAGGACTGTGTGGTAGCCATGCTGCCGCCAGGCCTGCGCTAGGCCTGGCACCCCTACCACGGTCATCCTTTGTGCTCTCACTCTAAAGTGATGGTCACCCTGGTCACATTCCATGCTGTCCCTGCTGAGGGGTTTTGTTTTGGTCGACGTGAGCTGGGCTGCAGAGACTGGGAACCTAGGGAACTCTATTGATCGTAACAGATGGGTCTGGTTAGCTGGAGACCTGACAGACAGCTTGTAAAATGTCCATGCTGAGAGTGATCTACAGCCACAGTTTCGTATTGTTTTCACCCTTTGTGAGGAGCCCACGCGAGGCCTGGCTGGTCCTCCTTGGCTTAGGTGGCACTTCTGTGAACATCATCCCCACAGAGCAGAGTAAGAGACACTCGAGTGGTGAGCCCCCAGGAGAGGAAGTCACCAGCCCCAGGTCATAAAGCAAGGCTCGAATGGTAGCACCACCAGAGCTGGCCAGGGGTACTGAGAGCTGTGTCAGGGCCATTATGGACCCTTCTCTAGGATGGTAACCCCCAGAGTGAGTGTTGCTGCTCCTAATTCTGGAAGAAAAGACAGGCGGTGCCACCCTGGCTTCTCGAGGGCCAGCCCGTGGGCTGTGCTGCCTCAGAACAGCGAGCAGCAGTGGGGTTGGGGGTGCACCCTGAGGTTGCTGGCTCTTGCTCTGTGGTGGCTGCATCGGTGACATGGTGGCCCTGAGGCATTCACCTTCTCTTACTTCTGGTGACCAGCATCCTTAGTGGACTTTCTATCAGGTCGCTCTCCTTCCTTGGGTGTGAAACTGCATGGGGGGACACTGGGCTGGTGCCCAGAGCTGCTGGGTTCTCATCCTGACCCTGACACTGTCTCTCTTATCTGGCAAGCTTCTCTTATCTGAATTAAGCTTTGATCCGTGAATGCGCAGGGCATCCGGTGCAGCAGGTAGATGGAGACAGTGCTCACCTGAGGGTTTGCTGCGCCCCGAAGCTGTGATGATCTCTTACCAATGTGGTTTCATTTCATCTCATGGCTGAAGTACATGCACACTGTTAATTCCCACTCTGGGCCTGAGAACCCGAAGCCTGCAGAGCTTTCCAGTGTGGTAGGAAGAGGCAGCCTCCTCTGCCGCCCACTGTGCCCGAGCCTTCTGTGGGAGCCCAGAAGAAGCAGTCTGGGATTGCTGGGTGGTGGTGGTGGTGGTGGGGTTTGGCCAAACCAAGCTCAGAAGCCACCGTCACTGAGGGTAGATGTATCTAGGGCAGAAGGCCTCACAGACAAAGCTCCAAAGTCTCCAGAAAACACCACAGACTGTTTCTGTGAGACACATAGAGACTGAGTCCTAATTCCTGACCCCTTCTAGCCTGCGCCCTCCTTTGTGAAGTGCTCTTCTCAGGTGGTAGGGGCTCCACCCTGCGGTGCGTGGGTCCAGTCCGCACGCCACCATCACGCGGCACCCCCCCGTTCCTTCTTCTGCAGTGGAGGTGGAGGTGGGTCCCCTTATCCTGAGGCTTAATTGGTATTGGGGAGGTTCCTGCAGGGCCCAGTAAATCCCAGGCCTGAAGACTCCTGTCCCATCCATCACAGTGTTTAATGTCCCGACTGGTCTCAGGTAGTCAATCCCATTTGCTTGTGTCGGGAGGAGCAGGCAGCCCGGGGAATTATGTCAGCTTGCAATAAATTGGCAGTAAACGTTCCATCATTTTCTTTGGATAATTAAATTAATTATTCAGGAGATAATACCGAACTTTTCAGTAGTAGAGCCAAAAGGAAAAAAAACAGCTCCTGAGTAGTGCTGGTTTCCCCCACGTGGGGGATGTGGGAAAGCAGGTTTGGGCCGGAACTGGAAGGGAGAAGAGGGATCAGCAGTGCTCATTGCCTGACTTTGGGGCTGCGGACAGGGTGGGCTCAGGAGCTGGCTGTGGGGTCCAGGCAGGGCGTAGACATACCCCACTCACACCCTACTATACCCGACCTCCCGGCCACACCATTGGGAGCAACAGATGGGATAACTGCCCCCTCCCAGCCTCACCCCAGAAGTGCTGAGTGCTGGCCGCTGCACGCCCTGGATGTCTATTATTCATGAGGACGCTCTCCGCTCCTCCGTGTCTCCCTCCACACGTCCTCGGAGGGCTTCCCCTTCCATTATGTCATTAGCGATCCCTCAGCCTCTCGGGTGGGGCCCTCAGGAGCCGGTGCTCTTGTTTGCATGGGTGGGAGCGGCTACCAGGCCCTGCTCAGAGCACAGAGCGGGCGGAGACAGGGCTGGGTGGAGGATCCGGCCCGGCTGGGAGGCGCCTGGGTGGGGTCCCAAGCCAGAGCCCCAAGGTGCCCATCTGGTCCTGGCTTTGGCTAGCTGAGTTCCCAGAGTAGCTGGGCCCCCAGATCAGGCACCTCTTCATAGGTGTTGGGGGCACAGTGTGCCGCAGACCTGAACCTCTCTCATTGGGTTCTGGCCCCATGTCCCTCCTCAGAGATGAGAAAACAGCCCCAGAGAGCCCGAGTCTCGTGATTCTGGCTCTGGGCAGGAGCCACCTTGAAGCAGTAAGGGACCCGTGGGCTTAGGGTTGCATGAAGGAAGCCAGCATGCCTCACAGAGACACCTAGGCCATGGCCTGTGAGCCAGGCTAGGGCCCTGTGACAACCCTGCCCCCCACTGACCTGAAAGCCAAGCTTTGGGTTTGAGGCCTGGCCCAGGGCTGAGCAAGGACTGGACAGGGCATCGTGACACCTCACTGTTCCCAGCCTGAGGGTGGTATGCCAGGGTGGCAGCGGTCTTCTGTGGTGGCCACTGGTGGCCACTTGGTGCTGCTGGCCCCAGAGCTGCCTCCTGGACTGTAGGCCTGTGCCCCCAGAAGGCCGCAGGGCTGTAGCCTGTCTGTTGCTTTCCCCGCACCGGATTCTGTGTGGCATCACCCAGGCGAACCTAAGTTTGAATCCCACCACAGCAGTTCACTAGCTAGTTGTGTGTCTTGGGCAGGTTACTGAATTAATCATGGTGCCTCCGTTTCCTCCCTGGCAAAGCAGAGCAGAGAGTGCCCACTTTTCAGGTCTCTGTTAGAGGCCAGTGGTCACTGCAGGAAATTAGAGCCACTCCTGCTCCTGGCAGGAGCTGGTGACTGTTACCTCCTCCCTCTGGGACAGCCCAGATGGTTCCCCAGGGGCCCTCTGGAAGGGGGCTGGGCAGGCAGTGCCCAGGCCTGTGCACTAGGCCCCAGCTGCCCACTGGCCATCAATCACTCCAGGCTATGGCGCCCAGAGGAGCTGTGTTGCTGATGCTTTTCCATTTCCCACACCCTGGACAGAGGACCCAGCCCTGGACCCACAGTACCATGGAGTCTGGCAGCCAAGCCCACAGCAGGAGTGGATGTTTCTTCCCTTTCTTGGTGTTGTCTGTCTGCCCACGGTGCTGGTTGCTTCTCCTTCTGCCACCCTCTGAGACCTTCCTTCTCAGACTCCACTGCGCCAACACACTTAGCCCCAGCCTGGCCCCTCCTCCTGATGCGTCTCAACCCTGACCTTTGCTCTGCAGCCACCAGGTGACACTATCCTGGGTTCATCCAGCAGATCGACACCTGGCTCCGCCTGGGGTTCAGGGCCCCAGTGACCTCTTCCATGCTCCCTAGGGTCTCTTCCTCCTCACCCTCCTTCCTGCCTCACCTCCCACACCATGGCTCCTGCTTGCACCACGGCCTCGCCATCCCCACAGCATCGCCATGCCTTTAGTGGTTGACACCTGGCTTTAAGTCAAAGACACAATCAGAACCCCTTGGTCGTTTCCCAGAAGCGAGCCTGTTTTGCAACTCCGTGTTGAAACTATACTATAAAAATTGCTGTCATAAATCACAGATGCAAGAGGAGATTCTGCTTCTCTGAGTCTTAACCCCCCACACTTGAGACTGCCTTCTCTTCGAGGCCTCAGGTGCCCAGTGGCAGGCACTTGGTCGCCTCTGTCTGTACCTCTTAGGCTGTGACTGCTAGGGACTTGGGACACAGAGGGACAGGGCCACTGTTATATGTGTCCCCGGCTCCTCTGTTACATGAGGCAACAGTGAGGATGATGCGGGAGGTAAGTGAGCACAGCAAACTCAGTCGGAGGGGGGAGGGCAGCGAAAGGTGGCGCCCTCTTAGCCCCACGTCCAGGCAGGGAAGCTGCCCAAGAGGCCGGAGGCTGTGGCTTCCACTGTGGCCTAGGACTCTTCCCTGGAGCCAGGGCCCTTGCAAAGGTAATACCGGGTAGCCAGCATGGCTGCGGAGCTGGGTGGGGCACTTGGTAGAGGTGGTCACAGCTCAGCTGGGCCTGGCTGGGGAAGTGGCTTTTAATAGCCTCATGAGTATAGGCTGCAACTTACAGACCCTGCAGATGACATCTCCCGCCTACCACAGGGCCCTTTTTTCTCTGCTCTGGGAACCCCAGGGGCCTTGTGCAGACCTGGGCTCCAGTTTTCCGGCCTTTTTAAGTAGTTGGCTTTCTCACCCTCTCTGGCCCCACAGGGCTCAGGAATGGAAATGTGACCTTGCTGCTGGTGACCTGGGGACAGTTGATGCATCTCCTGGTCTAGCAGCCACCCCACGAAGCTCTTCTGGCTGGCTGTGCCTTCAGAGAGGCATAGTTGGATGTAGCCACCTTTGGCGGCATCTTTTGATGCCTGCTGGCCTCCCCACTGATGGGGAGGGTGCTCTACCTGTGCCTGGACATTTCCTCCCCTCTGAGTGGCTGTGCTCAGACCTGTGGCCTGGGTTCTAGTTACAGCAGGGCGTGGTAGGGAAATGGGCTGGGTGCCCCATGGATCACCACATCGAGGGACTTGGGAATCAGGAAGGCAGCAGACCTAGAGTGAGGCCCGATGGGACACTCATGCAGGGATGCTGTCCAAAGTGTAGGAAGAAGGGACAGACTGGAAAGGCCGGAGCCAAGTCACAAACGGGTGAGACGGGGTGGGCAGCTGGACCCTACATGCATGAGAGAAAGCATGGTCTTCAACACAAAACCCCTTGACAGCTTTTAAATGGGGCCCTAGCTGCCCAGGAGGATGATGGGAGAGTGATGGGAGGCTTGGGCTGGCGTGGGGCTGCAGCAGCTCTGCCCTGCAGAGACCTGGCCTGGGTGAGGTGGTGATGGCAGGGACGGGCATTTGGGAGTAGAACGGTCAGGTCCAAGACTGCAGCTGCGAGTGAAGAGAGCCATGTGAGTAGTGGGTGGACAGCACACGGCAGCAGGGGCCCAGCAGCAGGACAGGCTCCGGGCTGAGTGTGAGTTCCTCTGGGGTTTTACGTCAGTCGGGGCTGCCTGCGAGTCATGGGGGGGATGGAGTGGTGAGCTCCCTGTGGGTGGGGACAAGTCCAAGGCCCCCTCTGCAAAGGCATCAGGGCCACAGAGGGGAGCTGGCCCCTCACCCCAACCCCGAGGACTTGCCCAGGCCAGTGCTGGCCCCAGTAAGCCACTTTGGACACAGCACCCAGGCTGTAACCGAAGGAAAACCTCCACAATGGGCTTTTCAGTGCAGCTGGTTTTTATTAAAGCCGAAATCGGAAAATGGCTGTCTCCCTACCCCCAGGAGCCCCAGTTCCAGAGCTGTCCTCCGAGACAGAAGGTGAAGACTAGGTTTGTCTTTAAAAGATCAGAAGGCTCATGCCACAAAGAGAATGGGGACAGATGGGTTCGGCGGTGTCTCCACCCAGGACTCCTGGCAGGACGCTGGGGTGGGGCCGGGCCACCCCGCTCACAGTGCTGTCCCCGAGAGTCTGCAGTGGGCATCAGGACGAAGGCCACAGAAGAGGCTGAGCTGGCCCGAGCTCCGCCCTGAGGGGGCGGGCTGCCCACTGGCTTTGTAGAAACGGCTAAAACCTGGCCATGAGCACCACCCTCCCGGAGAGGAGCAGCTCTGGGCCCTGAGGTCTGAGGCCGGTGACCTCTGGCCTGGGCCACCTCCCTGGAGGCCGCAGCACCCTGAGGAGGCCAGGTGGGATCCCTGCCTGGTGTGTGGCCTGTGGTGGCCCGGGTTCCGGGCAAGGTTCGAGATGGCTGTGTCCCTCTTCCCTGCAAGCTCAGGCCTCTGGGACCCTGTGCAGCGGCTGCTCTTTGGACTCCAGAGACCTGAGCTTCTCCTCCAGCGCCGGGCCAGCGGGCGGGAAGTGGAGGATGGGCTGGATCTGCACCACGGAGAAGCCCTCCCGGTTCTTCCTGTTGAACAGACAGACCCTCCGCTCCAGCTCGGGGCTGGTGTGGGCTGAACCCTCCAGAGTGGGCTGTGTGAGGGGCTCTGGGTCCAAGGCCCTCCGGGGATGGTAGGGGTTCTCAGACAGGGAGGACAGCAGGTCCTGGGCTGTCAGCTGCTGGGGTGGCAGCGGTGGCAGGGCCAGTGGCGTGGACTCTGAGGATGGCTCCTCCCGGGCCACGCTGCAGTCCGTGGAGGAGCCCAGTGTCTGGCTGCTGTCGCTCTGGGCCTGGGTCACTGAGCTGCGGGCACAGCGCGAGGCGCTCTCTGAGGTGGCACTAGCGCAGGTGCTGTTGGCGCTGCCAAGCTTCAGGGCTGCATCCACCGAGAAGAGGTCTGAGGAGACATTGGGCTGGTGGACGTCTATGGCGGCTGTGGTGACCACACACACTGCTGGCTCTGGGAGCCCGCTGTCTGCAACAGAGGAGGCCACACAGTCACCAATGGCCACAGCTCCCTGGGCCTTGGCAAGGGCAGTGGGCTGGAGCACTTCTGCTCTGTCGACTCCAAAGCTCTGAGCACTAGGAAGGCGGGAAAAGCAAAGGGTGCAGGCCTGGCTTGTCTGAGGATCTGAGGAGCAGCTATGGTGGAGGTGGATCTGGGGGAACTTGGCTGTACTCCCAACTCGTCTTGTTGAATGCAAGTATTCTAGAGCTGTGGTAGCTTCCCTGTCAGCAGGTGAGGGGGTGAGGTGGCCTGGGAGCAGAGCCACAACCTGCTGTGGCCTCTGTGGCTTGTAAAAGCCACTGAGAGAGGTAAAGCTTTTCACCACAGTGGCCTAACTCAGTCCACCTAACAGCGCTGCACTGGGATGAAGGATTTGGGCCTCTCTGCTGGAGTCATTCGAGCTTTAGATGGACTGGCCTCTGGGTATGCACTGCAGGGGCAGACAGGGACACTCGTGGCTCTCTAGGTGAGAACTTCTGGGCAGCGCCACAGTGGTGTGGGGTGGGAAGGTTTCCCCCCAGTGGACAGGGGAGGTGCTGGGCCTGGACATGGTGGCCTTTGGAACTAGCAGATTGACTAAGGCCTGGACGACCTAATACTCTGTCTTCAAAACAGGGCCTGCTAGAAGTGAAGGGTTGTGACTCCCACACCGAAGGTTCACAGTATCAGGTGCAGAGAATAAGATGCTGAAGCACCGGGTGCTACTTTACAACCCAGTCTTTCCTGGGCATCAAAACCATGAGGCTTCTGAGACTCCCCAGTGTAAGGAAACATGAACCAGGAAGGAGCCTCCAGCCCAGCCTTCCGAGCCCTCATGGGTCAGTGATCACGGGATACCCCGACCCTGGCACCCATGGGCCTGGCCCTGCACCACACTCCAGCTGCAGGGTTTTCTGGCAGCCGCAGCTCCAGGTGTTCTGCCCACAGGGCTGGCATGGGAGTGGGCTGGGGGTACCGGGCTGAGCTGTGCCCACCCACACTCACCGCTGCTGGGCCCGTTGTAGTACTGGCTGATGTAGCTGTTCATGTCGTCTTCCACAGCCTCATCTATGGGGCACAGACAGAAGGGCACAAGGGTCTTGTGAGTCTGCACGGCAGGGGCTGCGGCCAGGTCACGGGCCCAACCTCTTCCCCCCCCCGTGGCATCTGTCTCCCAGAAGCCCTGGCCTGGGGCCCAGGTCCTGAAACCACAGCTGCCTCATGATCTGCCCCGGGCAGGCGGCCCTTTCCTGGTGTCCTGTTCTGTGTCTCTGAGGTGAGCCAGTGGAAAGAGTGAGACTTTCTCTGCTCTGCCCAGAAAGGCCGCCTTCAGTGTAGGTGCCTGGGGCTGGGGTAGTGTGATGACGCACCCAGGCTCCATTCTCCTGGGGGCTCCTGGCTTCTGTGGCACGGAGGAAAGGTTGGGGGTGGTGCCAGGGACTCGCAGCACCAATCAGTCCCTACACACAGTGGGTGCAAATTAAGGAGTTACTGAGAGAGTAACAGACAAAGATGTGAAAAGCTGCCCAGGTCAAGGGAGGACAAGGGAACAAGATCTAAAAGAAACACTGGCCCAAGACAGGTGTGATGGTGTGTGTCTGTGATTGCAGCTCTCCAGGAGGCTGAGGCAGGAGGGTTCCAAGTTTGAACCCAGCCTGAGCAACTCAGTGACAGAGTCAGACCCCTCCTTCGTGCAAAGGCCCTGGGTTCAATCCCTAGTACCTCAATAACAGAAGGAAAAAGAGAAAAGAAATACAGATAGTCTTTGTTTGGAGATCAGGTTCTGTTCCTATGGCTAGGTCATGAGATAAATTGGTCACTAAATGAGGAATTGTATGTGATATATACATTATGACACTCAGAAAAAAGATGGTCCAAGGAAACGCCAACTTTGTGACTTTGCTTTTCCTTGCAGGACTCTTCCATGCAGTACTGTCATGTATAACAGATCATAAAGCTACAATACTGTACCATACAGTACAGCAAAAATTAGTCCTGTATAAAGATGTACCATATTAAAAAAAAAAACATTGAAATTCTATCAACAAGACATAGAGAGCTGTGCATAAAAGGACAGGTTATTATTATTTTTTTTTTTTTTAGGTTTTTGGAGACAGGGTCTCGCTGTGTGGTTCAGGCTGGCCCTCAGCTCAGCCTCAAACTCACATCACAATCCTCCTGCCTCTGCCTCCCGAGTGCTGGGATTACAGGTGTGAGCCACCACGCCCGGCACTGTGGTCTGTGGTACTGGTTGCTGCTGGGTGTGGGTCTCCACACCCAGTATTGTTATGTGGTTACCAGGGAATCGAAGCCGGGTCCTTGCGCTTGCAAGACAGGCGCCGGAACCACTGAGCTAACTCCCCGGCTCCAAAAGGACAGGTTATAAGTCTGAACAATTATTAACCAGGTAGGTTGTTAGGAATGTCAGTATTAGACATCATATTATCAAAAGAGTTCAATGAAAATGATTTGTTTTTCCTAACAGGCTGCCCAATAACTTAGAATAAAATGTAGCAGCTACCAACAAATCATCGCAGCGTCTGGGCTCGGGCAGTAGTGATCTCTCACATGTCAGGAAAGGCAGGCATGGAAATTATTCAACAAACCCAGTGCACCTTACAATATTGCAATGGTACGCAAAGTGCTCATCAATAATCATGATTGCAAAACAGATGCAACCTAGCTAGGATCTTCAGCAGATCAATAAAGCATCTATTCCTGTATTTCCTCCCATACCCTTTCCTGGCATCTTCGCAGCTTCCATGAATCCTTCAAGGTTACCCGGATCACACAGCTGATGTGCTGGAAGCTGTGTTTTCAGTGTGTCACTTTGGCTCCTTAGTGAAGGAGGGTGGCTGTAGGGACAGTGAGACTAAAATGTGTACTACTAGTAAGAGGCCACAGAGCCATGGGCCTGCTGGACTCGAAAAATCACTGGAAATGCCGATAGGAAGTACATGGTAAAGGAGGTCCCAGGGCCGGGGCCTTGGCTCAGCAGCTCTGCACAGACTTGGAAAACGCAGGGTCCTGAGTTCGATCCCCGGGACCGGCAGGGGGAAGGGCTTCCCAGCCAGGAGTGTAAGATGAACATTAACCACGCAGAACAATCACAGAGCCCCGGACAGCAGTAATAATGAATTGTTCCATTGTTTCCTGTGGTTCTGAAGTCTATATATGACCCCTGAGAAAATGTGCAAAATATGAGCAGTTTGTACATAACAGTTTCAAAGGCAATGATCACTTCTAAAGAGTTTGTTTATAGCTGAGAATTTATTTCCTTTCAGATGAATCCACTGTATGATGGAATTAGAGTCCTCAGACGTGAGCCCCATACAAAGTGCCCTGGGAGGTTTTGCGGCCCTTTGCACAGCTGTGTCATGTGACAGACACTGTCCTCGGACTGTGCTCCTGGTCACTCCCTTCCTCAAAACAAGGAAACATCTGGATTTTGGATATTGAGGCTTTTTGGTTTTGGCCTCAGTATCCAAATAATGAGAGGCAACTCTTTTATCCCCTGTATCAGATATTAGAGAAATAAGGTGGTCTTTGAAGGCACCTGTCTTTGTACAAATACAGTGTCTGCATGTGCTTAGGCAAGGTGCCTACAATGCAATGACCTTATGTAGCTTCTCGTTTAATGACCAGCCTCCATTCTGGTGACCAGGTTATTAAATGAGCTGGCCACTAAGTGAGGATTTGCAGAGTATGTACTTGACAATGTTCAGAACAAAGGACTGGTCAGTGGAAACTCCAGCAGGGTGACTTTGCTTTTGAGTCACCCTTCACTGTACGGTATAACAGATCACTGAAGTACAGCACCGTACAGTCCAAGAAGCGAAATTATAGTAAAAGATGCACTGTACCAAAAAGACTGATGCTCTCTCAGCAAGACAGAAAGACGTGCACAAAGAAAAGGGTCATGAAGCCTGAGCAGCGGGTGGGCTGTGGGTCCACACCGTGTGGCTGCCGGCAACTGCCCTGCACGTATGAGCAGTTGCCAGTAAACTGAGTTTGTTAGACAATCAGTGTCTGCATGGGCGCATCCTGAGGGTGGGGAGGGAGGAGAGCTGGGACAGGAGGGAAAAGCAGGGGGAGCCCGCACTTCCTAAGGAGCACAGCCGTCCCCCCAGGGCGGAGTGTGGAGGGGCCATGCCCAGAGTCCGGGCTGGAAGATGAGGGGAGCTCCATGGGGTAATAGGCCAGAGGGACCGCGGAGTGTCAGGGCAAGTGATCAGGAGGGTCCCAGCAGGCCTGGAGCGGAAGGACCAGGACCTCAGGCTCTTACAGCAACCATCGGGCTGAGCTCAGGGATGACTCCACCCCCAGAGCCCAGCGGCCCCCCTTATCCTCCGTTTTCACTATAAAATTCAGATAATGACATTGTCACCCTGTGGCTGCCCTGGTGTGACTATTCCCAGTAGGCAGTGGAGGTGTGGGGCCATAGGGCCAGGCAGGGAGCCGGGTGGTCACTTGCTCGGGATGGGGCCTGGTGCTGCCCTGGCCAGCCATGGGAGCCCGACCACGTGTCATCCACTCACTAGGCCTCAGTTTCTCCATTTGCACCAAAGATGTACTGGAGAGGGGCTTTTGGACTTGTGGCTGGGCTCGATGGTTCCACAGCTCCAAGAGACAACACGGGGGCATTGAACCATCTCAGGCCCTAGTGCAGTTCTATGTCAGCACCTGGTCTGTCTCTCTAGTAGCCCACTTTCCTCGGAGACGGAACTCCCACCGAGGTATGGCGCTGTTCTGGGAATGAGCTCTGGGCAGTCTCCTTGTCTTGGCCCTCAGGGTGCTGCCTCTGCTCTGGTGAGCGTGTGGAGGACCGTGGGGTCTGCTCCGTAGTGCAGCCAGCCATGTGCTTCCTTCACAGGCTTGTGGGGAGCCCAGGGCCAGCTGCGCCTTCCTGGTTTCCACACCAAACAGCTGAATATGAGCTCAGGCTGGCAAGAGGGGAGGCAGGAGCAGGGGCAGGGAGGGAGCTGACTTTCCACCCTCCCCATGGCCCTGCAAGGCCCGGAAGTGGCCACACCCTCCTGCTGTGTCTAGGAACCAGCCCCTATGTGGACAACCCGGTCTCCCCTGTAGACGCAGGGTCAGCCCAGCCCTCACCCATGTGGGAGCTGCTGCTTCTATCAGGCAGGCGAGGGTGGGCCTGGGCTTCAGCCCCGACCGCTTTCTGAGCCTGGAGTCCAGTCCACTCCTGTCTCAGTTGCCTGCATAGTGGAGGAGCTCATGTCCTCACTCCAGCTGTTGATAAAAATAACCCAGCAACCTTGATCCCAGACCTTTCTCGGGCAGTAGCTGGCCTGGCCACCGTGCCCAGATGTCTTCTGGATGACCTCCAGCCTCCTCAAACTCGACTCATCTGCACTGGAACTTGGCTTCTCCCTCTAGGCACAGCTCGCACCTTGGCGACTGGCCCTCCTGCCACCTGGGCCAGGCCCAAGCTGCTTTAGCACCCTGTCTCACTGACGCCCAACTCCCCAGGGGCTTCTGGCCCTGTCCAGCTTTGGGTGAGCACCTGTCCTGCTTTCAAGGCTCCCATGGGCTGACAGGGCCTGGGTCCGCAGGTGGCTTCTGGGTTTCCACTCCCAGCATCTGTGCCATGTGGGCACACAGGGTCTCAGGGCGAGGCCCCTCGAGGCCTCAGCCGCACTCACACCAGCTCTGCCCACCTCCACATCACCCAGGCTCTGAGTCCTCTTTTTCCCAGCGACAACCCTGGGCCGGCTCTTGTCCTCATCCATGGAGCCTTTAAGGCTCCGGCAGGAGCACAGCAGGGCATCTTGGCCTGTTCCTCTCAAGGGCAGGCCCTGGTGCCAGCCTGACAGAGGAGAGGCCTGGAGCAGGCGGCACAGGCTGCTCGGCGGCATCTTCTCTGGTCGCTGGTACAGTGTGGGGGACGCCAAGATGTGGTGATGGACGCGAGAGTCTGTGGCGGGGGGGCCGTAACTCACAAGAAGATTCAAGACTAATAAATTTGGGAGCGAAGTATTAACGACTACACAGGGGCACCGTGAACTTGGCAGCCTCTCAGCCTGGAACTCTGCAGCCCACGTTTTTAAAATGATTTGTGCTGGAGCAAGTCTAAACAGAAGCGGCTGTGTCGTCTGCTGTGATGTGACCGCTGACGGAGCTGAGGCCAGAATGGCTTCCCCTCGCAGGCCGGGCTGGGCTGGCACCCCACTGCCCCACCCTGGCGACACCCCCGCCCCGGGCTCCCTGACTCACCACTCAGGCCGAGGGTTAACACTGTGCTGGCACTGACACTGCCCCTTCTCACTCCCAGAAGGCCCAGAACACTCCCAGCTTCTCTGGCCATAATTTCTAGTGTTGTAAGATCCCTCTCTGGACCCAGCTGGGGTCACTCAGCAACCCTCAGGGGGGCTGTCCCCAGTCCATGGGCCATAGGAAGCTGTGAATCACGCATGGCCCTGGTGCCTGGGCTCTGCCCTCTGCCATGGGGCCCTGGCACTGCTATTGAGGGCTCCAGGGGTGGCTGAGATGGCAGATGGGGACATGTGCTGTGTGACAGGAAGTGGAGGACACCTAGTGGAGCTGAGACAGGGCCCTGGGCATTTGCAGCCACTCACAGGGTGTGTGGCTGGTCCCTTATGGGAAGCTCCCAAGCTGCCTGTTTCCTGGAGGGTGAGGGGACAGCACTGACCCACGGACACTGGCAAGGGACACAGCGAGGGTGGACTGTGGCTCGGAGCTGCCCTGCATGGGCTTGGCTACTGATGGACGGCCTGGGGATCGGCTGTGACTCGCAGCGTTGTGGCTTTGTGCTCCTGGTACCCAGGGTCCAGCGTCTGTCTGTCACTGGCTGAGGACAACACTTATGCTGTTTACCTCCCAGGTAGGGACCCTGACGATAGACAGGAAGCAGCTTCAAGGGCAGCTATAAGAGTTCTAGGCTGGCAGCAGGCATGGGGAGGAAGATGAGGCCGGGCCTGCACCTTGACCAGGTCCTCCTGTCCTCAGGAAGCTGAGCCAGGCCACTGTGGCACAGCCTGGAAACCAGCAGTGGGTTTCTCAGGAGATGACTGCTCGCTGGGGGAGTCACAGCCACAGGAGCACAGCACTGTCTCGGAGATCCCTCTAGTCCTTGACCAGCGACAGAGGAGGGTGGGACGGGTGGGCCCTGGTGACGGAAGACATGGAAGCCTGAGGCAGCAGCACTAGGGGTCCGACAGTTCACTGAGATCCCAGGGAGGGTGGGAGGCCGGGCACTCACCCCAAATGGGGTCTGAATGTGAAGAGGAGGCTCACAAGAAGCTGTGTCAGCCAGCGGGCACCACGCAGAAGGCTCACAGCGCTGCTGAACAGGAGCGCTGGGGATAGATCCTCTGGGACACTGCCCAGGAGGAGAGAAGCGACGGCAATTCGTTTGCAAGCCAGGTGGAGGCCAGGCAGGAAGAAGTTCTCTGTCAGTGCACCCAGAAGGCCTGACCCTGCCACACTGTGATGCCAGGCTGCCAGCGTCTGGGATGGGCAGAGATTTCTGCTATTCAGGCTACTTAGTGGGTGGCACATGGGCCCCATCAAACTCTTAGGCAGCTTGGTGGGACTGGGGCTTCCCCTGAGGGAGGGGAATTTGGGATGAAGGCTGTACAATGGGGGGCAGGGCTGCAGAGCTGAGGGCAGAATGAGGGTGAAACAAGGTGGGGACCAACGACGCTGAGGACGGGCAACTTCAAGATCCATGTGAGGAAAGATGCGGGCAGGGACTGGAGCCCAAGCTTGGGCTGCAGAGACAGGGTCAGGGAGCCATGCAGAACAGGCCACCTGGGGTGGCACCTGGCCCTGTGCCTCCCTGACCTGGGCTTGCAGCTTCCCAGAAACTGCATTTGGTTCTGGGTGCCCTGCTGAGGGGGGTTAGAGCTCAGCGAGGACCTGGAGAGCTTTGGCCCAGGCGGTAGCCACAGCCCGTGGGGGACGTCCCCAGAAAGCAGTGCCTGGAAGGAGGCTGCACCTGGGAGGGCACCACGTGGGCAAGGGAGAGGATGGCCTGGGTGGCCGAACCTCTGTGGAGGAGCCCTTCCACAGGGTCAGGGCAAGGCACCCGCTCTTAGGAAGCCCACACTGGCCTGAGCCTCCTGGCACTCACTGCAGGGACTCGCGGCAACACAGGGCTGGCCACTGCAGCCCCTCTGGCCCTGCATGCGGTGGCTCTTAGATCTGACGCTCTCAAAGCATCAGAACAGCGGCCGCCTGTCCCCCAAGCCATCCACAGCCCCAGCATTTCTCCAAACACTTCCCAGGAGGCCGAGGTTCACCACAAGTCACACTGAAGGCAAAGATCAGCAGAGCCACGGGACCTGCTCAGCCCACCTGGCTCTGTGGTCACTGCCCTGGCAAGAAGACACAGCACCCCAAGAGAAAGTCACCATGGGCTTCAGCTCCTGTCTGATCCCCACACCACCATTCCCTGGCTGTGAAGTCCCCCACCCTGCCTGCAAGGAAGACTCAGTTCTGCCCCCACTGCCAGGCTGGCAGAGCAATGCCCTAGAAAAGCTGAATTTCCTGCCTGAGGGTGAACAGCTGGGCATCCGGTTAGGACCTGGCCCTGAAACCTCTCCCTACTGCGCAGTGTCCTGCCTGAATCACACCCCATCTCCTACTTGCTCCCATTGCAAAGGTCAGGCTGTGGCCTCTGCAGCCCAGGCCAGCCTTCTCCTCCAGTCCTGGGAGGGGGTAGTCCAACAGCAAAGTCCCGGGGCTGGCCTGCAGCCTGGCTCTGCACTCACTAGTGATGGCTTGCTGGGGCGGCTTCCCTGGGCCAGCACCTCCTGGGCTGTGGGGGAAGGACATACACACAGCCTGGACCCACATGCCGATGCACATGAATGCCAAAGATCATTTCTGGTTTGCGCCAGGAACACCAGACACCACGTCTTCCCTGAACCCCAGGCCCTGGAGGGAGGTTCATGAGACACCCAGACCCTGCTCACCTTTTGAGGCCTGCAGCTCCTCCACAACACTCTCGGCTGCTGTCTCCTCGTCCCACCTGCCAGCTTCTACCACCTTGAAGCGGTTCCGTGGCTGGCTGAGCACATGCGGGGCTTGCAAGGCCGCCTCTCGCTCTGCGGCCAGGTCCAGGTCCTGCTGTGCCAGGTGAGCACGCAGCTGGCGGATCTCAAACTGCAAGAGGCAGAGGGCAGGTGGGTGTGCTGGAGAGCTGAAGGGACTGTGGCCTGACATGGGGCAGGACAGGGGAGAGGGCTGAGCAGCCGAAGTCCCCACAGCGTGCTCCTGGGATCCTGGGCGTCATGTGCTCCAATGAGAGTTGGAAGCATCAGACTTTGCACCTCACCCTGAATCTTCCTGGCCACGTGGCCTAAGGCCTTTGCCTTCCTCTACCTTCATTTCCTCATTCGAGGATTTGGGGTGCTTGGTAAGGACTTTGTAAAACCTGCACATTTTCAGTGCAGTTTACTTTCGGTCGGGAAAAGCTGCTTACAAAGGCTTCCAGATGCTTCCTGGTTGTGTTTGGGATGGCTGCTCACGGCCAGCCCTTCCCTATCATCAGGGTGTATGTCCAGTGTGGGTTTGACTGACACCTGGCGCTGGCTCAGGAAAGCCTTCACTGCCACCTAGTGGCCGTAGGATGCATTGCATCGCTCTGTGCAGGGAAGTGAAGGGCAGGGCGGGCCCCAGTGGTCTGGGTGGATCCTTAGGGATTCCAGATGCTGAGTGCAGACTTTTAGCCACCCCACCTTGCCTCACACCACATCCTACCCCCACACTCTGAGGGAGAATTGATCCCATTTCCTCCTTACCGCTTTCTTATCTATTCTGGTTTCCCCAAGTCCCCTACAAGAGGCAGTTTCTTAGCTCTCACGCACATTCCCCTCCTTACTGGGGCATTTCGAAAGGAGACCAGGTACACACGAGCCATTTCTTTCCCGCTCTCCATAGAGACTATCTATGGGCTTCTCTCTTCCCCTACAGGGGGCAGACTCTTCGCATCGTAGGCTAATCTTTGGCGTGTCCATACTCTCACTGTGGCTGATTTCAAGCCACTAACATGTCGTGGGCATTTTGGAGAAACATGGGCAGCTGGCTCTCACGAGTGGCAAGAGCTCCGTCTCGCACGGCCTCCTCACCCCTGCAGAACGGGACAGCACCTTCGCTGTAATGTCGCCCGAGCCACGGGAGGTGCTCTGGTGATGCCGTTAAAGGAGCGAAGGAATTGATGGTTTGTTTAGTTCTGAGGTTTCGGGCTGAGCCTAACCCCAGCTTCAGCCTGTGCCCCAACCTTACCCAGAGCTGAGCCAGTCTGGAGGGGAGGAACCCTGTGGGGGGGGCGGAGTCCCACGTAGGCTCAGACCTGCCCAAAACCCAGCACCTAGTGGAGCTTCTGGTTTCAAGGGGTGGCCCATTTTGGGGTGGCTTTTGTGCCACAGGAGAGTGCACACCACCCCTGGCAGCAAAGTCTCTTGGTCCTCAAGGGCCCCCCTGCCCAGACTGATCTGAGCTTCCCCTGGGCACCCTACTCTGCTTTCTCCAAGACCATGGGTCTGGGCCCACAGGCCCAGCTAATGGCTTCCCGGGCCACTCTGAAGGGATGCATTATTAATGGCCTGAAATTGATACGGAGCTGCCCTCGAAAGTCCCACTGGAATTCAGGCCAGACAGCTGGAGGCCAGGGCCAGCCGGCCCCAAGCCCATGTGTGTGGCTCGCCCTTGGATACATGGTTCCAGCTAAGATGTGAGCTCCAAGTGTGGGGAGCTCTCCCATTTGGTCACGAAGGCCTGGCCCAGCTGGGGGGTGACTCCTGGGTAACTGTGGTACAGACAGGGCATGGAATATACAAGAGACGAATCGGTAGGTGAGAGGGCTTGGGGGGCTGCAAGGCCACACTGGGCAGGGTGTGTAGCCAGTGAGCTGTTTGAAGACTTCACCTTCATCTAGGGAGCAACAAGCCAGTGACATCCTCGTATAGGGCCCCAGAGTTAGCTGGGAGTGGCACTGAGTCGGCCTTGCAAACACAAGGTTGTGAGTTCTATCCCCAGTACTGCAGAAAAGTAAAGAAATCCTCAGATAGTTGGAAGCTGGTCGGGGAGCTGGTGGTGTCCCAGGGAACACTCTAGTTGGAACCCCTTGTCCTTTGCAGCAAGAGGACCACACTGGTCACAGAGTGGAGCTGGACTGCACAGGCCAAGTGGAGACGGTGCAGATGAAGAGGAGGACTTGGGAGAGTCCCTTGAGAGAGGCTGTTGGCAGGTGGCGGGGCCTGGGATGGGGAGGGGGGAGAACAGCCTGTTGTGTGCACAGTTTCATTAGCTTTCTACCCAGGGGGATTGGGTGGCCCTAAGAAACATCGAGTCACTCCTTAGGGGGTGCTGCCAAGGGGATGCCTGGCTCTCAGCTCTGGTCAGGGGCAGCCTCGTGGGCTGACTCCTGGTCAGGGGCAACCTGACTCCTATCTTCTTTACTATGGCCATACGCGCTTCCTGAGGCCAATGGAAGAGGTGCCAAGGGTCCCAGCAGGCCAGAAGTAGGAGGAGCCCTCTGGTAGCGAGAGGCTAGGCAGTAGCAAAGGCCACAGGGCATCTCTAGGGCAATGACTCGGGCTTCAACACCACAACCTTGTGTCAGGCACCTCCCAGTGCATAGCAGAAAGTGACCCAGCCAAATAGAGTGCAGGGCAGCTCAGTGGCTGCGGGGCCAAGAGAGAGCAGGGCGTCCTCATGGGGAGAGGGGGCAGGAACCTGTGCGTCTAACCCTCCTCAACTTTGGCTCTTTTATTTCCCTGTGTTGTCCAGTAAGGCAAATGTGGGTTTGCAATGGATTCAGCACTGTGTCTGGGGCCCCAGTTGTGGGGGACAGAAGCGTAAGTGCCCAGTAACCCTCAGTGTGCCTGGGGGCTGAGCCCTGCTCCCTGTGGGGATGTCCACTCTGGGGGACAAGTCTTTGGAGAACATGAAATACAGAACCTCTAAAGCGGGCCATCAAGCGTCGTGTGGCCTGGAATAGGAAACACCTGTCATGCAAATAGGAAGGGACAAGTCACAGACGATCAAGATGTAAAGCAGTCACAGAAGCCAACTTATGCAAATCCGCAATAAACAGAGAAAGTAGGGCATGATGGCTCCTCAGGAGGCTGCGGCAAGAGGACTGTAAGTCCTAGCCAGCCTAACCAAGGTCCTGTCTCAAAACAAAAAAGAGAAAAGGTGAAGGGCTGGGTCGCTCAGCACTCCCTGGGTTTAGTCCTTGGCACTGCAGTTTGAAAAAAGGATTTCAAAATAACTGAGATTATTAGTATTAAATTATGAAAGAAAATAAAGGAAAAGATGGGCAAAATGAATGTAGCATTCTAGCAAAGAGCTGGAATCTACAAAAGGAATCCAATGTAACCCAGAACCTTCATACATAATATTTAAAATTAAGTACTCTGTTGATGAGAGTGACAGCAGATTGGGTATCGTGGAAGACAGGGTTTTTGAACAGGCCAATACAAATATCAGAACTTACACCAGAGGAAAAAGAAAGGGAGGGGGGAGGACTGAGGCCACGGAATAGTGGAGAGACACACGAGACGTGGTCAGTGGGCCCCACACAGGGTTAAAACCCAGAGAGCATGTGACAACAATCCATCCATCTGGGCCAGGGCCAGGGGTGCGGCCCATGGCCAGTTCAGTCTTCACTCAAGAGAGGGTTTGAGGCAGCAAAACATCAAAACAAAACAAAAGAATCATGGCCCCAAACTTCAAATCTAATGAAAACTAATGAGAAATTTCCAGAAACGTGGGCACTCCTGAGCAGAGTAAACACAGAAGCCTCCCTCACACCAGGGTGTGATGAAGTACACGGGGGAGAACCACCCACCACACCGGCTAGGTGGGAGCGGGTGCGGGGGCTTTGATGAGTAGGGGAGCAAGTTTTCCACTGGCTCACTGGTCTGTTAAAAAAAAACTCCAGGCTGGGAAAGAATCAAAGTGCAGCCACAGCCCCACTAAATGTGTGTCATTAGCTCAGTATTTCTAATCGGATGACCCTACCAGATGGGCTGGGGTCCATAGGGAACCCCGGGCCATGCATTACTGGAGTGGATCAGGCCCTCTCTACAGGCGCTCCTCAATGCAGGGCCGAGCAGCGTGGACCCATCAGTGGCCGGCACTGGCCACACCCGACACTTCTCTGCCTCTAATGTGCTGGGCGTGGAGTCTACTCGATACGGCCCTCGGTCCGATCAATGCACTCCGGGGCCAGAGCTCGATGGTATCTAATGCAATAGCAATAATTCTGCTCCATCCTATTAGGGCTGTCTACACGAACTGCCCTGCCTTCCACCCCATCTGCTTTTGGGATGGCATCCAATGTTTATTTCCATTAGTTCCACCATTGTTGGTAACAATAAAAATCAGGAGACAGTTGCAAACTCATGATTTAGGGCCAGGGTGAAGCTGAGACTGACCTTGGCCCCTTTCCATCCACTGTGAAGATGACTGGTAGTTGGCCATAAATTTAAATTATGGCAAAAGGATAACATAAGTTATTCTTCTGATGGCTAATTTTATCAACTAAATAGGCTTGTCATTAAAGCTATCAGCTCTTTTACAAATCACTTCCCATGTTAAAAATTTAAAAAAAAATCTTTTCACAGGGGTATCTCGAATAATCCAGGTAACAAAGGCAACGAGGCCAAGCTGGGACTTGTGGTCCCTGCAAAGAACTCTGGGATAAGCCAGCATCAGCCCATCCCGCAGCTGGAACCAGGTCCATTGTTTTCCTGCTATACCTGCCTTCTGGCCCGTCTCTGGGCCATGAGCCTAGCCTCTAAAGTGAGCGGATTTTTGTGCACAAAAGCAGAGGGTTGTCTTCTTAGGGTGTCTGGCCTGGCACCGTGTAACTGAGCCTTGCTAATGACATAGGGGCAGAAGCCATGTCACCATGCCCAAGCTCAGCTCTCTATGCCCCTTCCCTGCACAGTGACTAAGAAGACCACAGGGCTTCACGGCATCACAGCCTGTCCCAGAATGAGGTGCATGACACTCTTTTGGATTCGGCCACCGAGATTGCTGGCATCGTCTGATGGAGCCAATGGACAGTCTCACTCTCACAGTGGCCATCTGGATAGGCACAGCCTACGCACACCTCAGACTTCCCACTTGGACCAGCAGGGGACATGAAGTGAAGCACACAGCAGTGTCTTTCTAAAGGGCCAGCATTGTGCTTCAAATCTGCTTCCCCGGAGCTTCGGGGCCTGGTTATCTCCCTTCTTCTCAACAGGAAGTTCCATCTCCAGGTCTGTGAGTTTTCTCCACCTCCCAGGGGCTCCTGGATTCCACTGGCCTCCTGGGGGGCTGGGACCCTAGACACTCTAGTTGGAACCCCTTGTCCTGTGGTATTTTGCCAACTGCCCCTGCATGAAGACAGAATGGGACTGAGGACGGGGAATTCAACTTCCCTGTGAGACCCAGGAGAGAAATTAAACTCCACCGCAGGCCTGTTCAGATAATACCATTTGGGGCCAAGAACTATCACAAGTCTTAGAAGGCAAAGGGCAGGTAGCTGGGGCCATTGAGAATTAGAGCAGGACCCTGGGCACAGACCCACATCACATCTTCCTAGTGCATTTGAAAGACAAGTCAGAAGAACAGAGCACGGCCCTGAATTAACCACTGCATCTGGACAGCTCTGATTTCCGGACAGGCGGGACACTGAGGCCATCGGCTCACCTGTCTCCTGAAGGGCAGCCACTGGCATCCTGCCTCGAGCCCATCTAGGGACCAGTGCGATGATCTCTTAGGGACATTCTAGCTAGGATCGAGACAAGGAACAAAACAAAACTAAGAAGGAGGAGCTTCTAGCTTTGGGATGGGATTTGGGATCCAAGGCTTCACATCTCGTTCAGCAGTGGGCAGTGTGGACGCAGATACAGAGGGTACCTCGGGCCTAGGAGAGGTCGGACCGACCAGGGTGAGTCCCCAGCCTCCCGCAGGCCTCTCAGCTCCCTTTCTGGGCAGGAACCTTAGGGTTGCACCAGGGGTCGGGAGAACACAGGAAAGAGACAAACAGTGAATCCTGTGTCCCTGTCAAGACAGAAAGGCCACGTGGCCCTGGGGGTGACCCACAGGAATCCCCATTTCCTTCATCTCCAGGCTGCTCTGCGCCATCAGGCACACTACTCCCCTTCTCCGGGCCTGAGGTGCTCCTTGGCTAATCCTACATTGGGCAGAAACTCTCTAGTAGACCTTCCCTCTTTTGTGTAAAGTGTTCTGGCATCGTGGGCATGGCTGGTGGCACAGGGTTCATGTCAACTGGCAAACATGTCACCTGAGAAGAGTCTCTAAGAGGTCAAAGAAGCACTTTAACCTTTCCAGGAAGCCAAGAAGGCAGGTGGTTACAGTGGGACAACCTGACAAACACCAAACTCTGCCTCAGCCAAAAAGATGTCTGTAGCCACTGCGGGCTCCGAGAGCCCTGCCACGCCTCGTGCTCCTGGGCAAGTCCTGACCGTGGGGCTGTGGGGCAGGTGGGGCTCAAGTGGGCCTCGTGGACGGGATAGATGAGCTGGGCTCCCGTTGTTGGGATCTGACGTGTGCCAGGTTTTAAGCTTAACAGTCTTACCCTGGTCCTTCCAGGGTTTATTACAACCCCCATTTCCAGATGAGGAAAACTGAGGCCCACAAGAGGCCCAAAGCACAAGCAGTTGGGTCTCCTGGCTTTGACTCTAGTCTTTCTTGATGTTCACTCTTGCCTATCACATACTACTCTCCAGAGGGGTCTGGCCGTCCCTCAAGGGACAATATGCCCAGGCTGGTTTCAAATCTGGTGTCTCTGCCAGCCCTGGAGAGTAGCTTCCTGGTTTCCCTGCAGAGGCTGAGCGCAGCCCCGCCAGCAGGCAGCCCCCTGGGATCCAACCTCCCCACCCCCTGTCCTTTCTGTCAATCTGTTTTCCAGATGTCACCAGCGAGAAGGGCCTGTCTGTGTTAATTGGCCCTTTCCTGTGCCGAAGCTCAGGGAGCCTTCCCGCGGCTCCGCCCCCCAGGAAGTTGGTCACATGCAGCGACTGGGGGGCTTGGGACAGGGTCACCATGGAGACACGGGAGTGTCTAGGTGTCACTAGGATTTCCTCCTGGCCAGCTGACCCGCATGCTGCTGACAGGAGGCGAGAGGCAGGGCCAGCACATCCCCGCTGGACACGGCGGCTGTGCGTTTAGGCGGGTGAGGCAGCAGTCTGTCTCCTGTTCTGTGGCGCACTGAGAACCATCTGAGAACCCCAGGCCGGCTTCTGGGAGACACCCAGGACTGCCCAACCTTAGCGGCCCCCTCTGCATAACCCAGCCCTTCAGCCAGCGGTTTCTGAGTCTCTCCCATAGTCTTCTGGTGCCATCCTGCCCATCCTTCAGTGCGGCCAGGAAGGACCACAAAACTCCCACCAGAGCCGATGCCTTCCACCTGACTGCTAGCACTGGTCCTTCCCAACATGAGGCCGGGAGGCCTTGGCCAGCCCAGGCCTGCCACAGCCCCTCCAGCCCTCCTGCTGCCTGTCACCAGGCACAGGCCTGGGCTCCCGCACCTCATGTTCCCTGGTCAGCGCCTGCAAACCCCTCTCAACTGGCCTCAGAGCCATGCAAGCCCTGGAGGAGTCTGGGTGGCACCAGACCATGACTTTCTGGATTGCCAAACTCCCCAAGTCCTCAAAGCCCATGAGGGCAGTGGCCACATCCAGTCCGGTCTGGTATCCCTGGTGCCCAGCACAAGTCCTAGAACACACTAGAGAGAGCCTGTATAGACTACCTGCCCCCAGGTCCCCTGGACCGTGTGTCACTCGGGCCCCTGCCTGTCACTCAAAAGCATTCTGTGCCTCATCACAAAGCTGTGGTGTTTTGTAAACAGAGGGACAAACATGGTTTCCTGACAGATGGGCAGACACATGGTGTGTGACTTCAGCCTTGAGCCCCTGGAGGGACCCTGTGTACAGGCAGTGGGGGGGACAAGGGTGGCCGTCCTCCCTGCACTGCAACCCAAAGGGCTCTGCAGCCGCATGACACGTGGCCTAGCTCTGCACTACGCCGGCCTGAGGTGGAGGTGATAGGCTGAGCTCAGCTGGGTCCCAGAGAAGGATGGAGCCCAAGGGGGAGGGTGGCAATGACCGGCTGTCATCTGTCCCTCACCTCAACATTCCCACCATGGCAGATGCACAGGGGCCTCACCTGCTATAATGCCCGAAGGTCAAAGTCCCCGGGAGAGGAAGTGGCAGGGTCCCCGCCCTGAGGCCTGGCGTGCTCACAGGGTCTTCCTGGGCTCCTGGTTTGCGGAGTGCACTCCAACACCTCTCTGGGGTGTCCCAGGATCCTGATGCTAATGGGTACTTGTGCCAGTAGCTCTCCATAGAAGGACTTGCACCTTCTTGAGGACTTACCACCTTCCCAGGGACAGGACAGCTCGACTGGGAGGTGAAAGACCACTGAGGCACAATGACAAGGACTTTGCCCCGGGGGCTCCCTGATCTTGTGCCCCTGACCTCTGACCTCATCCTGGGACTGTGGGCACTCCAGTGTCCCCCCCAGGGCTGCTCAGAATGGATAGCACAGAACCACGCCGCGCATTACTCACCCCCTGCTCTTGGCAGATCTGCGTCAGCCTCTCCAGCTGCTCGTCCTGCATGACCTTGGCCTTTTCGTACTGCTGGATGACCATCTCCATCTCCACTTTCACTGGCAGCACGTACGCTGGAAGGCAGACAGGGCATGAGGAATGGGCAGCAACAGCGCAGCTCCCTGGGGACAGGCACCCACGGCACCTGGGAAGCGGTGTGTGTGGGGGGTGTTCTGCAGCAGAGACTCTTGACCTGCAGGGACTTAATGTTGGATTCCCAGATAGTGACTGTGCTGCAGCCACCAGTGACAGGGGACACATCTAGGCAGCGGCTGCAGTGGAGGGGCCTGGCATCTGCCCTAAAAAATGCCAGGGCAGTGGGCATGGCAGTGGGGACCCTCACACATTGCTGGCATGCGGCCCCTCAGCACCATAAACAGAAAGGCGGCCCAGCAACCCCAGGCCAAGGTGCCCGAGACAACCCAGAACACAGCCCGCCAGGCAGGGCTGGTCATGGTGCCCAAGGCAGACACTGCCCCGGCTTTCAACAACTCTTGAGGAAACAGATGAAATGCAGTCCGGCAGCACTCGAGGAAGGAAACAGGGTTGACAGAGAGCCCTGTGCACACTGCGATGCATGGAAGAAGTCAGACACAGAATCACACGTTATGCATCTACACGGTGGGTCCTCATGGGCAGCTCTGCACAGAGGGAAATGCATCACTGTGCGCCTGTGGGGCTGGAGATGGGAAGAGATGGCTGGTGAGCTCGGATTTCTTCTGGCCCAGGACAGTGCTCCAACCTTAGGGTTAGCAGTGGCTATTCGTACACCAAACCTGGCCGAACTGTGCACTTTAAAAGAGCGGATTTCATAGCGCGTGAATTGATTTCAAAGAGATCAGAGACAAGGTGGCTCTCGCACCCCAGTCCAAGGATGCAGACAAGGCCACCCAGACCAGTGCGGAAGACTGCACGTGGTCGCCCAGCCCCAGCAGTGGCACCGGCCCTTCACCCAGGTTGTGGGAGACAGGACTGGGGGGACTGCAGTCCAACTAGGAATTGTTATTAAGTAGCTGAGCAAGCATCACTGGCCGAGAAACCAGTACTGCTAAGTTTCCAAATTAGGCTGAATGAGGAAAGATCGGGGCCTGAGACAAAAGACAGTGTATGTCACCTTCCCAGGCAGAGCGCTGAGAGGTCCCAGAGGCACAGGGAATAACTAACACTTAGTACATAGTTCTTTTGGGTTCTGGAGATAATCCATCGAAACAAGCTGCTTCCCCAGAAGGATGGACAACAGACACACAGACAGATGGCGGGTGGGGCCTTCCTTTCACTTCTTGATTATCCTCTTCCCTCCTCTCACGGTGAAGATGTGATGGCTGGCACTGGAGCCGCCATCTTAGACCATGAGGCAATACCAAAAAGTAGGGTATGGGCCTACAACACTGGTAGTGAACTTACTGCGTTTTCTCTTTTAAAATGAAATGTTAATGTATGAATTTTTTTCTAAGTTAAAACCGCAATATCCAGGTTTAATTACAATGTTGGCACTCTGTGATAGACTGAGTTTTGGGTGGCAGTTTAGCCATCTGTCCCTAAAGTGTCACCATCATAGTGTTAAGAGTGACCTAACAGCCAGCCCCCAGGGAGTGGTGTCGTATCACCACCTGCACCTGCCGTAGATGCTCACATGAGAGAAGCGAGCTGCTTCTGGGTTGAGGTGGTTGCTCTGCCGGGTCTCTTATAGACGATCCTGACTATAACTGACACATACAGAAAACCTGGACACTCAGTGGGGGGACCCTGGGGTCTTCCTTCCAGCAGCAGCACCCTGCCCATACACCATTCCCAGGCTCAGCTGCTGGGGGATCCTAGAAATCTCATAATCGGTCACTGACCCTAAACAGGCTCTTGGTGATGTCGTCTCACCTCAAGCCACTCCGCCCATCCTGATCCCTTAGGAACCCAGCTTCCGCCCTCTTTTGCATTCTGAAATCTTCCTTATCTACACTGCACAGCTCTTTTCTGCCAGTGTCCTCATCCCTGGACGTTGCCTGGCTGCAGCAAGCACGGTCCACAGGGGGGGGGCATGGTCTTTTCAGTTTGCTTGGACTAGAGGGCAGCTGTGTGCCCGAGATGTCTAGAGGCCCAGCAATCCTGGCTCCTCTGAGGCCAGGAGCAAATCCACACCTGTCCACTCACCCACAGTCTCCATGGTGAGGCTCACGGGTGGGGGAACAGCTGGGAAGGGGGGGGCACCAGGCTGTCCAAGCCCCCTAGTGTGAGGGATGCAGCTGTGAACAGCTGGCTGGAGAATCCATGTCAGCCCTCCTGCCTCAGTTTCCCCATCTGTTAAATGAATAAGACAGATGACCCTCCAGATGTAAGACCCTAGGACATGCCAGTTTGATGATTCTGTATCAAGACTGTGTGACAAAGGGGCAGGTGGAAACAGGGCCAGTGCCCAGCATCCCCAGGGTGGGGTATGGACTGGGGACAGGAAGAGGCCACTCCAGGGGACAGGCTGGTGCCTCCTGCCTGCCTGGTTCCCACTGAGCAAGCACTGTGGGGGACACTTGGGGCCACAGGTGCTATCATCACTTCAGTAGTATTTAGGGCCACTGAGTAGGAGAAGGGGGCACGAGGTGTGTCTGGGCCCTTTTGCTTTATACACCGGACAGAGCTGTGCAGAAGAAAACAAGCTGGGAATCACTGTGCTGGACAGGCTGGGCCAGGCCGGCTTTCCTGGCGCTGAGCCTCGCTCCTTCCTCGGTGGCTTCCCCAGCTCCTGCCTGTCCCACGGACCCCATGGTCACTCACCATCGATGACCCTCTTCACCCGCCAGATCCGGAGCATGATGATGAGGCTGATGGCATCCCAGGGGCTCCGGGGCCCGTTGGCCACAGTGGACGCCACCATCGGGGCCAAGGACAGGATGATCACAGCCCCGTCAAACACCTGTAGGACAAGGGGCACGCAGAGCTCCAGGACCAGCGCCTGAGCCCTGCCCACCACCCAGACCCTTCCATGGGAGCAGACTGCGTGCCAGCCTGAGAAGCACATCTGCGGTTTCCCTGCTCAGCTCCGTGACCGCTGTGCTGTGTCAGACTGCATTTGTTTGTTTTTTTAATGCGCATTTCAAAAGCTTTCAAATTGAGTCCAGGAAAAAACGCTTTTCTGGGGGGTTGCTGGAGATGGAACCCAGAGATTCATATGTACTTATTACTTGCTCTAGGGATGAGTTACATCCCCGGCCAGAGAATGAATTTTAAAATGACAGAGAACTTCAAGGAGAATTTCTTACAATGTCCTTTTGCTGGAAACCGGCCCGCTCACCCCTTCCTGCCTCCTCCTCAGCCTCCCAACCTGTGTGGCTGATAAGACTCAGGTCTCCCAAGCTGCGGGAAGGGCTGGCTCTGGGGATGGTCTGACCCTGGGATGGGTAGGGCTCCCAGGAAGTCCTCGGCAGGCTGAGGTGGAGCTGGTCCTTACCTCGACTTTGTTTTCGATGTAGTCCCAGATCCCCAGCACCACAATCCGCAGGACAGTCTGAGGAGAGAGGAAGCACTTATTCTTCTCCAGCGCCGGCCCTCAGCCAAGATGCCCTGCTTGGCCATGTGGAAATGCGCTCCTCATCATGGCGCCTTCCCCATCCTTAACATGATTGTCCGGCTCCGGTCTCACAGTGGCCAGTGGCTGTGGCCCTTGTGACCCCTGCCACCTATCTCTGTGTTAGGCCACCCTGCTCAAAACCCTTCACATCCAACCCTGAGGAGGAATCTTAGGCCTCTGGTTCCCTTTCCCACACTGGCTCTTGCCTCACCCCTCGTGACACAAAACTATTCACAACCTTCAAATACACACACTCCTCTCCTTGCCTTTGTCTTTGCATATGTTGAAGGCTGATAGCTGACACTCCTCATACCATATTTCTTCCCTCCTACAGCACCGCCAGCCATCTGAAAACTACATTTCCCAGCCTTCCTTGCACCCCAGAGTGACCACAGGTCTAAGATCTTGCCCATGTCCAGGTTGTGTCCATAAGCTCAGCTCGTCCCCCTGCTTTCCTCTCAGCGGAGCTCACTGGTTGTGACTGGGCCTGAGCCATCTCTACTGGGGAGGGCTGGGCAAGGACATGGCAGCCAGCCAAGTCCCCAACACCCTCAAGCCACATCAGCCTTCCTAAAGCCCATCCCAAAACCTGTTTTTCCGTGACATCGGTTAACTTGCGCATTTTAAGCTCCTGGACTTGGGGTTCTCTTGTTACAGCAGCATGGCCTGTGTGCTAACCAGCAGGGTGCTGTCTCCTCTTGTCCTGCCCCAGCCCAGATGCCACCTCTGTGGAGCCTTTCCCATTGCCCAGGCTCAACGGGTGCCCTTTCCCCAGGTCTGTGTGGTCCTCAGGTCCCCGCTGCAGCTCCAGAGCCTAGTCCCCGGTTAAGGCCTTCAGGTCACCAACAGCTCCTTCTGATCCCTAGTCCATGTCATGGTATAGACACTGCATGGTGACAACTGTGTCAGTGACAAATTTATGCCTGGAGAAATCCCTCAGTACTGTGGCCTCCAGGAGTGGCTTCCTCACCAGGGAAATGTCTGTTCACAGACGCTTCCAGAAAGCTAGTTTCCTCTGACCCTGCTTCATTTGCCTGTGGGACTTCCTTGAGCCACAGTGACCCTGTTTCACACCCAATGGTGACCCTGTCCCTTAAGGCCACTTTCTAGCTCAGGGACCCTGCAGAGCCCTTGGGCCATCACCCATCCACACTTATGATGCCAGAAAAGGGCTGGCTGTCAACATTTACTCTTCCCCTTAAAGGCAGGTGAGGGATGAGGAGGGCAGACATTGTGGCAGGTAGTTACAGTCTCTGTGAGAGGAACATGGGGATCCTGGAGGCCTGCTATGGCCTCTCAGCCTCTGGGCTGGCAGCCCAGGCTCAGCTGAGAGTCAGAACCCAGGGCGGGAAGAGTTCCTGAAGGGGTCCTGTGGCCACAGCTCAGAACGAGACTGGCTGGGTGACCTTGGGCCAGCCCAATCCCAACCCTGCGCTGCCTGGGATACCCAGAGGACCCCACTGCGTACGGCTAGTCCCCGCTCTGGCTGCACAGTCTCTGCTTTCATGCACTCCTCTCCCAATAGCCCGACAAATGCCCATTAAACCCCAGTCGTTCGCGGTGCCTTCACAGAATAACCTTCAACTCGGGATCTGTTTTCTCTGTTAACATTCACATCTTGTTTTCCTTACTAGCGAGTCCCAAAATTCATTAACATAATGTTTTGATTTATTAAAAACATACTAGGGAAATAACACTGAATCCAGCTCTTTCGGATGCCAGATGGACACAGGGGTGGCAGGGTCCCTCTACTGACCCGCCAGGTGTCTGACAAACGCTTGCACCAGGCTCGGAAAAGATGATGGCAACAAGGCTGCTCCCACCTCTTAGGATAAACAAAAATGACTGTTTTAAAATGTCTAGCACACCAAGTATGTCATTATGGATTAATTTGGGATAAGTATATAAAACAGTGTGGCTAATTTCTACCCGGTTTCACACTATCGTGCTAACATTAAGCTTCAAAGTTCCAAAGTTTATTTAAAGATGCACTAGCGAGGCACAGCACGCCAACCACCTCTTTCTCCTCTCCAAAGCGATGGAGACGATTAAACGACATGCAGACCTTCTGTCAGCCAGAGCCTCGAGGGTCTGTGCCTGAACCTCCACCTCCAGTGGCAGGGGGCAGGTGGAGGAAGACTAAGTGAGGCGTCTGAGTGAAAGAAGGCAAAAGGCCGAGAGGGAGGAGAGCCTGAGAAGAGGGTTCATGGGCGGGGGTCAGGGAGGACGCTGAGACGGCAGCCAGGGGACAGTCCTTGTAGGCCACAAGCCTGAGCCTGGGCACTTTGGAGTAAGAACCGGAGCTGATGTACTGGTACTGCCACATGCCGCCTTTGTGCACGGGGTAAGGGGAGCTGGACAAGATGCTGCAGGAAGTGTGTGACAGACACGCTGACCTCGGAAGCCAGCATCTCATGCTCGTTTCTAGGAAAAGGTCATAGTAAGTCAACTGTGGTACTCGCTGAACCCCCTGTGCAACCTCTCACCTCTACCCTTCACACCGACTTTCAAAAAAAATCTCTGCCCGAGCCCTCAGGTCCAGCTGAGTAGCGGGAACAAGGGCTCCTGGCAGTCAGAAGGACTCAGCCAGGGGTGGCTGCAGGCTGGCTCCGTGTCAGCCCACCAGGGACAAGCATGGACGTGGTCAAGGCTGAGCAGTGAACCCTGACCCACCTCCTCCCAGCCTTCTCGGTGCTCTACTGACCACGGGTTCAGCCTGCGGTGCAGCCACTGTCCCCACCTCTGGAGGACATGTTGGGGACCTGATTCCCCTAAGTGCTCTGGGATTTGGAGAGGGCAGGGGTGGGAGAGTCTCTCCTGAGGCCCATGGTGGGTCCACTTTGCTGTGGCTCTGTCGCAGAGCCCCATGCCTCTGTGGGGAGGAAGCACAGACAGAGGCAGTGACCAGCCCAAGATCATACGGGACCACACAGGCCAGACTCGCCCAGCAGCCAAGCATGGGCTGGAAGTAAACTCACCTTTGTCTTCCAGCATGTAAAGTACAGCACCCAGCTTTCACCTCCCAGGGCAGGAAAAGACCTCAGGGCCCCAGGACATCAGCGTGGCAGAGATGTGGAAAGACAGGGTCTTGATACAAATCATTTTGCCAAAGGGCTATGGAACCACAGATACCTTGGAGAGGGGCAGGTGGCTGCCTCTGGCTGTCTGTGACTAGATAAACACACGTGGTCAGTCGAATGTTATCGACCCCATGTCATGGTGTGGAACAACCTGCACGCTGAGAAGGTTGTGTGTTAGACTCCACGGGAGAGCAAGGAGAAGCAAAAGGACCTGCCAGCACCACTGTCACTGCCACTATACCGCCATGTCTTGAGGCTCCCATCTGGGCAAGTTAGGAGCAGCTGTCCTCTCCTTTCTTGGGAATGGCCACGCAGCCTGGGTCTCTCCAGACCCCCAGTGGGGGTCACACCCCAGGGCCTGCTGTAGTGTGGCCCAGCCTCAGCCAGGGGGTTCTTAGGGCTCCGGCAGCCGTTAGTCTGGCTCTGGGAGACCGACTGGCTGGGGCTGGGTCCCCAACAGGGGTGGGTGCACTGTGCCGATGTTGCTTAACTTGCCCTCAGATTCCAAGGCTCTGCTCGCTCCCACCTGCACAGGGGTGGCAGCCCCTCCCCCGCACAGCAGGGCCAAGAGGCCTCTGGGGCATCCACTCTCACTGTGGCCCTGCCTGCAGAGCCACATACCCTGGCCTTGCTGAGAAGCACCCATGTCCATCAGGGTGGCCAGCAGGAGCCCAAGCCAGCCTCTCCTTCCCTCTGGGCCTTTCTGGTCTGGGAAGACAGAGAAGCCCCACTTTCTGCTCTGGGATGGGAAGGGTCATGTCTGGTGTCCCCTGTGGTTCCCACAGGCCTTCGGAGCTTGCCATGTCCTCTGGGCTTCCATTTCCCAACCTAACCTGCACTCAAGGCCGTTCCAAGGCTCCGCTGACATGAGAGGTAGAATATTGCTCAAGGCCAGGGCCAGGGCTCTGGGGCAGCAAAGAACCTGGAGACTAGCTTCCTGGAAGATGTCAAGACACAGCTGCCCCTGCCAGGGCTGGGAAGGGACAGACTGCACCTGGCTCTCAGCCACACAGCAGAGCAGGCGCTGGAGAGAGGAGTGCGATCTATGACCTCCGTTTCCCCAGGAGAGGAGGGAGGCTGGTCATCCTGAGGCTGTGATCGAACACTGACTTTCTCCATTCCTGGCTCTGGTCTCTGCTAGCCTCTTGGTCCTCTCCCAAGCTGCTGGCCTCAAGCCCACAGCAGGAGAAGGGCAAGAGACCAGGTCAGGAGGCAGGGCTGCGTCCAGCTGTGGCTGTAACTGGCTGTGCAACCCAGGCCAGGCTCCTCCTCAGGGTGGGCTTACAAGGATCCCACTGGCATGATGCCTGCTGAGAGGCGCTAGGCCACTGCACTTCCTGCCAGAGGTGCCCCTGTCACTGTGAGCCCAAATAGCTCACACATTTCCAAACCCCAGGGGTGGGGACTCTGGGGCTTGGTCCTGTAAGGCTGTCTGGACCTGTTTCCTGTTTGCACTGGGCTGAGCACTGGATAAGGCAGGGACCCTGCTGCCCCATGCCAGGTTCCAGCCCATGTCACTATCTCAATAAGGCCAGGGATGAAGCCCAGCCCTTCTCCCCAGGTCCTGTGCCTGGCTGTCCCGATGAGCCTGTGGGGAGCTCCAGCCCCGTCTTGACTTTGGGGGATGTATGAGGGGCTCAGTCTGTGATTCCTGCACATAGGGCCTCGTCTGTTTCAGGTGATTTGTCTCCGGCAGTGACAGGAAGGGGATGCCAAATTAACACCGGGTAATAAATTCTGCCAAAGCCAATAAAACCAAAGCAGAGGGATGGAGGGGGAGAGCTGCAGCAACTGATTAAACATTTTTGTTGGCAGCCACAGATGCACGGTGCATTTTCCAAGGTTTGCACACTGGAGCCATCTGGCTCAGCCCCTGCGCCGGTGGGAGGGAATCCCACGGAGCAAGACAGGTCCTGAGACAGCTGGATCCTTAGGGCACGGGGCTGGGAGCAGCCACATTGCTCAGGGCAGCAAGCTGGTCTGGAAGCTTCCCAGAGAACAGTGTAGGAGATGCCAGAGGTGCAGCCTGAACCCCAGGCCCAGGCTAACCAACTTCACGGGCTCAGAAAGCCAGGCCTGGGGAAAGGAATGTTCTAGAATGCCTTCTTCCCAGTCTGCACAGCCTACAGCCAGGATTTCAGTCTCCAGGGCCCGGGCCAGCCCTCTTCTCTGTAGGAAGGGGAATAGCAGAGCCATGGACGAGCTGGAGCTGGCCCACAGGAGGCCGGGGAACAAGACCCAAGGGCAGCTGTGTCCGTGGTCACCACTTCAGAAACACACCTCCCTGCCCACCCCAGGACACATCTTCAGCCTGTCCCTTCCACCCAGAGCACATCCTCTGCCCTCTGCTTCCATGGCCTCCGAGGCTCAGGCCAGAGTCCTCACTGCTCTCCTCCTCCAACTCCATGGGCTTCTTGTCTGCTCCTTGGTGACCATCAAGCACACCTGTTCTTCAATGTCACCCTCAGTCTCCCCTCCTGGTACCATGGCCACCCCTCCCCTGCACACCACCTGCGCGGCCTCAGGCCTCTTCTCAGGTCCCCAGTCCTCCTGGAGCACTTCCCACAGCAGCACCGCCTGAAGCGCAAGGACCAGCCGCACCCCAGCCATCAGGAAACGTGTACAGAAGCGAAGGCCGGCTTCCTGGTCACAGCCTGAGTCTTTACCTACCTCCGAGAAGAACACCGAGAGGATGACCAGACTGATCCAGTGAATGACACCAGCAAACTGCGACGCGCTGGAAACTGCAAGGAACAGCGAGGGCGGGCTTTAGGGGTGGGAACCGGATGCGTCCAGTAGGGGGACTGGGCCGCACAGCCGGTCTCCAGGACACTGCAAGGTCCAGGGGCGGCTGGACTGGTCAGAAAACAAGGGCAGCCTTAGCTGTGTCTGGGAGGGACAGGGAAGTTTTGTGGCCCATGGTGTGGTCATCACTCTAGCCCCAGGGGCCGCAGGCAAAGGAGGGGAACCTGCAGGGCTCGGTCACTCCAAGAGCCGCGCGTGACCAGTGGGCTCTGGCCGTTCGCTCTGAATTTTTGTCCTAAGAACTGACTAGCAGAGACAGCAGTGTCCGCATGTTTTGGAAAAGGCTGGAAGAGGTCCTGGTGAGGGAACGGCCATGGGGTGAGGGTGCCAGGCCTGAGGCTGGGCCGCCCTGAGCGCCTCTCCCCTTCCGGGCCTCTCAGCTGGAGTGTGGGCAGCTGTTGGCCTCTGAGGGTGTTCATGCCAGCTGTGCCAGGAGCTGGGCATTCTGTGAGGCCCTTTTAACTACAGGGACCCTACAGGGGCAAAGTCTACCAGCAAAGTGGACAAAGTGGGGAGATGGCACCATGACGAAAGCAAGGTGAGCTTAGAGCGGGGCAGGGTGGGCGGAGTGTCCAGGGCCTGGAGAGGCGCTCCCCAGACCGCTGAGATCCCTGGGGCAGCGAGAGGGAGGCGGCTGCTACTGCTGCTGCGAGAGGGTTTGTGCTGCCTCCTGAGCGAGCCTGCTGGATGCCCACGGCCATCCGGAAGAACCCGAAGCCTTTCCCTGGATTCTGGGACGTGCAGGGTCAGGGTGGGTGAAACCCAGGTCTTTCAGCACATGGAGAGGAAGAGGCTGCAGTTCCAGGGTCCAGCGGGGGGATGCTGGGGCGCCCTGGCTTTGGGCCAAGCTGCCCCTCAGAGGAGGAGCCCCGGAGACACTGCGGATCCCTCTGGCCTGCAGCTCCATGAAGACCAGAGGAAACCAAGGGGCGGAGGCCTGGGGGACTCTGCAGAGACCTCTGGATGATTCTGAAAACATAAAATCTCTCCCCATTATTTCTCAAATGAATTCCTGTGCCTTTTTTTTACGGTTTGCTTTAGAAGAGCAATAAATCTCTGATTGTGCATTTTATGGAATTTAAGATGCCTTTTATGAGCTGCTATTGGATCGCACACCAAAATCAATCTCCTGGATACTTAATTTTAAGCAAAATTCCAGTGTCGGCTAAGTTCTCAGTTCTATTCAATCCCTGTCACAGCCTGAGCGGCCAAGGGCCCCGACGACAATCTACCACAGGGGAAGAAAGGCCCCGTGATGGTCAGACTTCATAAAAAGCAGACAGTAGGGACAAGAGGGAGGGAAAGTCTACAACACGGTTTAATTGAAGACAGGTTGAGTGTAAAACCAGTCCCGGTCACTCTATGCGGGAAGGTATTTTAATGGGAACCAAGGGGCCCCCAGTTGCATAAAACCCAACTAGGCTGATCAGACAAAAGCAATTCTGTGCTTGATGTCACCCTCTCCTGGAGAACCAGGAGGTGATGTGACTTGGGGGGGGTGATAGACCCTGTATATGGAGGCTTTGTGGAGGAACTGGGGGGCTGGAGGACACACGCCCATGGTGATGACGTGGGCTTGGGGTGGCGGAGCCTATAGCCTTGGACTTTGACAGTGGCAGGAAAGGAAATCTCTCTGGGGCCAATCATTTCACCTTTTTGAAACCTGCATTCTCAGGGATGTCCTCCTAATCAGGGAGCTAGGAAAGTAGAACCACTCGCTCCTCCAAAGCTGATGGCCCACACCAGACAAGTGTACGGAGGAGACGGTGGGAGGGGCCTCTCTTACAACCATGCTTCCAGGGACAACTGGGACGGAAGTGGCAGTTGACAACCTACTCCTGCCACACACATCTACCTCCCAGAAACACAAGGCTGGGATGAACCCCAAGAGGACCTTCAGCAGTGGGGGGAGAATTGGCCAAGCAGCTATGTGGCCTGGTGGCTGGAAGCTCCCCTCTAATATCAGGGATCTGGGACCTCTAGCTCTAACCTCAGCTTGCTCTGTCTATAGAATGGGATCGTACCATTAGCCTATCACAGAGTGGCTGGTGGGCCACATGTACTGAAAAGCAAAACTATCTCAATGTATGTAAGTGATACTGCCGACTTACAGCTGGGGAAGGATACAAAAACTCTTAGCGGCACTGTGGCTGTTGTCATTATTAGTTATGACAGGGTCATGTTCCTCCAAACACAGGCACTCTCTTTAAGCTATGAAAAAGGCCAACCTGGAAAATTCCAAATAGGAACAATAAAAAAGTGCACACAGGGGTCCCCAACATGTTTTTGAATCTCATCAGTTTCTGCTCACAGGAGGTGGGGAGAAGGAAATGCAGAGGCCACATGGGGCACTGATTCTGGGTGACAGAGGAGGTGCCAGGCACATCCCAGGGCCAGCAGCCTGGTGGTGGCATCAGGCAGGGGACGCCACGCAGCCTGCCTGTTGGGGACCCCTGATGGTTGCAGGAGAGGCACAGTGAATATTGACATCGTATGTATTCGCATAGGTATCTCTCTTGCTACTCACACTGGAGAAGCTTTATATCTATTAGAAGTTCCAGAGTCAGAAGAATCACCACCAATATTACACAGGCTACCAGGAAACTGTTGAGACTTGCACTGAGCAAAAATACCTGCCACACGGCTGCTCTCTTCCCACAGCATGGCTTCAGCCAGTTAGACCTGCAGGGATAAAAGCAGAAGAGGGCTAAGGGTGGAGGGCTGCGGTGCAGACCCCACCAACCTGTCTTGAGCCCGCCAACCTCCCTCTTCTCAGCTCCACAGGGCTCTTGGCTTCCTGATGAGACACAGTTGTATTTAGGAGACCAAATGCATCTTGAGAGGGGACTTGTGGGGACTTTTGGGAGAACCTGTACTCAGTAATCTTGCACACTTACAAGCAGGTAAGGCAAGTGCGGGGACAGATTCTTTCGTGAGCACAGCTGGAAATGGGGACAGCAGCTCAGGGCTTGGGTGGGTCCTTTGGGCACCTAGCTCCCCCCAGGGATATGTCTGAGGAGGCGAGGTAGAAGGGGTGAGCGTACTGGGGTCACCTTGCTGATGTGACAGTTCAGGTAGAAGCTGGATTACCCACTTTCCTTCATGAGAAAGGATGGGGTGCTCTAGAGAAGCTGAGACAGTTTTAGCCAGAAGTCCTTACTTCCGGCTCTGCCTTCAGCCACCCTGGGGCCAGGTGCGAAGGCCTCCATCGCTCTGGGGTGCTGCCTCTCACTTTAAGTGAGGCTGTTGCTCCTAACTCATGGGGTTCCAAAGAGGCGGATGAGAGAACATCTCTGACCTGTTGAGCAGTGTGGCTGACATGGCTTGTTGATGATGATGATGATGATGATGATGATGATGATGGTGGTGGTGGTGGAGATAGCGATGGAGTGTCTGAGGGCCCCTACACCTGGCCATCACTTGGCCACAGAGGGAGCCAGTCTGTGGCTGCCTGCTGCCCTGGGGGCCGACGCCCATCTCCCGGAGTGCCCAAGGGTATCACCAGGCCAGGAAGGCCGTGAATGCTCCAGGCAGAGGTTTCTTCCTGGCAATCCATCCTGGGGAAGGCGTCGCACAGAGCTCACAACTCAAGAACCTGGCAGGAAATTGGGCATACTCAGGCCTTTCGGGATTCGTTCTAACCCCCATAGGGAAGGCAGGCCCTGTCCTTGGCTCTGTGGGAACCTAAAGACTGGGGATCAGTCCCTAGACTCCGGAACATGGTCCCAGAGAGAGAGGCAGAAGCTTTCTGATGGGTGATGGAGGAAGAAGAGGCCATTTTGGATGAGGGCAGTTGAAGCCCTCATATGGTCTAAGAAGGGGGAAGGGTGAGGACTCCGGTCTGGTTGGAAGAGAAGGCTTCACAAGAAGGACCAGGGGAACAAAGGACACCAGAAAGAAGGCCATCCTCCTTGTTCCTGCCAGACAGCTTTCAAAGAACACAAGGAACTATTACTTCCTATTTCCATCCCGGCTCCCATGGGCCAACCTGTGAACAAGAAGTCACTGGGTTCGCTCCAAGCTGCCATCAGAGGAACTGATATGCCAAATAAATATAGGATACCCAGTTAAAATTATCCAGTTCAAGTTCTTCATAAATCAACATAACTATGTCCCAAATATTGCACAGGATACACTTACATTGAAATGTAACTTGTTTGTCTGGAATTCCGGTTTATCTGGGGACCCTGTTCTCTTATTTGCCCAATCTGGTACCTAAACTCTCAGAGAGGCCTTGTGAAGACAGTGGGTTCGGTTAGAAAGATGGAGGAGGACCATGTGACCTGCATGAGCAGCCCGAGAGAGACTGCCTCCAGCATGGGGCAGCTGCCCAGACCTGGGAAGAGGCCTTGCCGCCCCTCAGGGCCATGGCCGGTGCCTGCCTGTTCACAGCCTTGGAGGCCTGAGGCTGCTACCCACTAGGCAAGTGCTACAGAGGGCTTCTGCTAGTCACCCAAGATCCAGAAGCAGCTGGGCACCTTGTTTGCCTCCAAACTTTGTGTCCCCACCCAAGACACTGCTCATTCTCCCCCGAGAGAGTGTGAGGGGGAGGGGAAGGACACAAAGCATTTTGTCCAGAAGCCATATTTCTGCCTGCTCCTTCCCACAGACAAGAGACTCGCCCCTTGTCCTGTCACCTGAAGGGAAGCTCACTTCATATTGCTGTTTGACTGTTAGCATGTTAACTTTTCTTTTGATAGATTTATCTGTTTCTCATGACAAGTTCTCATTGTGTTGCCCAGGTTGGTCTTGGGCTCAAAAGATCCTTCTGCCTCAGCCTCCCAAGTACCTAGGGCTATTCACGTGCTTTTGTTTTGAAAGAGACACAGGCAGGTGAGGGGAGTCACCTGTGATCTGAAGTCAGGCACTGGCTGGCTACACCCGGATACCCAAGCCAGGGAGACCAGACTTGTGTCAGGCTTTAGAAATGAACCAGAGGTGGGCCTGGAAGTCACATGAATGCTAGAAGCCTACCGCGGTAGGTAGGCATGTGGGTAAGAACCGGAGACCCTTGTGCCGGGGGCGGGGGCGGGGGGATACTCACCCTGTGGATGTAGCCAGTGCCGTGCACTACAGGGTCACAGCCCACAGGGACAAACCAGAGAAGGTGGAGAGGTCAGGATAGAAAGGGTGAGCTGACAATTTAAGTAACAAAGTGAAGGCTGGGCTCGCTAAGTGACCTTTGAAAAAAGTGAAGAGGGTGGGGTGTGGGGGGATCAGACCAGGCAACCCAGCCATGCTTAGAGCGGCCAAAACAGTGAGGGAGAAATTCTGCTCACGCTGAGGGAGAGGGGACAGGAGCTGGGCTGGGTGGGTGCAGTCACCAGGGCAGCAGCTCAGGGTTCTGCCACTGTCCTTGGCAGAGTCAACGAAGCACCCAGAGACCCTGGAAGCAGCTATAGAATCGGGCCTTGTGGCTCCGGCCCTGTTAGTTCCCACCTGGGCCGGCTCGGGTGTGGTCTCTGGGCCCCTGGCTACCGGCCTCTCCCTCTGCCAGCTCCACAATGTCAAGGGCATCGCACTCCATCACACTCCCGGTGCAGCCCTTCTCCCACACGCCCAGGGCAATGGCTGGCTGTGGATTCCTCAAGGCCAGGGAGACACCAGGCCGGTAGCTGAGGGTGTCACAGATGCCATAGCCATGGAGTGGCTGCCTTGGCAGAGGTGGGCTCAGCACCCAAGTCGGCAGCTCTCACTCGGGCTGTGACTACGGCCACTTAGACAGCCTTAAAAAGCCCAGCACTAGGCTCACGTCAGTCCCCTGAACCACAGGATTTGGGCAGGACCAAGCCTGTGCTCTGAATCCCCTCGGTGGATTCTTGTGGGGTGGGGATGCGGAGCTGCTGTCCCCAGCCTTAGTGTCCTGAGGTTCAGGGGTAAAGGCCTCTCCCAGGGCTGTGGGACCCAGCATGGCCTGAACCACCATCAGGCTTTGGGGCCTGGTGGGCTCTCGAGTGACGGTGGTGGTGGTGGTGGTGGTGGTGGTGGTGGTGGTGGTGGTGTGCTGTGGTGGCCACTAGAGGGCAGGCTAACCCATGTTTCGAACCAGGAGAGTACAGCTCTGAAGTGGCCTGGGTAGCCAAGGTCCACAAATAACAATGGCCAGATGGTGCCGCATGACAGGTGGGCGAGTGGCTCTGCCAGGCAGTCCTGAGACCTCGGGGCTCTCTGGGTGGAAGGGAGGGTGCGCATCTTTGCTGCTCCTGGTGTCTGCTCTCAGTTGTGCAAATAAAAGTTTAGGAGAACGCATTCGGGAATGTGAAAACAGAGACTGGTATATTCCCTGCGCTCCTTCGTGGAGCTCAGCCCCCAGAAGTGGCCTGGGAGGAGGGGGCCCAGGTCCCAGCTCTGGCCGGCAGTGTTCTGGAGCCTGGCACAGGAAGAGCCCCATGGTGCAGCATGGCAGCGGCCAGCACGCTGCCTGCTCCTGAGCCTGGCCTGTCCCTGTCCAGCATCCAGCCATGGACAGAAGAGCTGTGCTGGGGACAGACAGGGGTGGCCATGCTGACTATCGGTGAGGACCCTCTCGGTGTCCCTTGAAGGAACGTGCAGGCCACAGAGTCACGGCGTCCCCATAGGAGACGCAGACCACGGAAGCCTGGAGCAGGCTGGGAGACCTCCAGCTGGGACTGCCAGCCTCAGATCCCCCAAGAGAGGAGCCCATGGCACCTGCAGCTGGCCAGAGTTGAGCTCTGGGCTGCCTGTGACTGTGAGCTGGTGAGGCTCAGCGGTTTGGGGGGACAACAGCCTCCTCCCCAAAATGCAGAAAGTTAGAGCACACAGGCTGGGGAGCTTCTAGTCATCATCTGTTGTGCTTTTTGCGTGTGGGGGGGTCGAACACAGCTCTTCCCCTTGAGCTATATCTTCACCCTTTTCTATTTATTTATTTTTAAAATTTTGAGACAGGATCTCAATGAAGTCCCTAAGGTGCTCAGGCTGGGCTTGAGCTTTTCATCCTCCTGTCTCAGCCTCCTAGAGGGTTAGGCTCACAGGCATGGGCTACATTGGCCCAGCCCAGCACACCCTGGAGCCACTGTATTTCTTTTAACTGTATTTTTTCCACATGAATAAAATAATGTCAGAGAAAGCCATGCAGCTGACTCAAGTCTTACTTCTCTCACTTGGTGAGAGAGACTTGGTTTTTACTTTTTTATTTCTTGGAGTACTGGGGCTCAAAACCAGACTTCATACACACAAGGCAAATGTTCTATCACTGAGCTACACACTTAGTCCTTTTTAGTTTTTACTTTGTAACCAGTCTCCCTCGCTAGCCCAGTCTGGCCTTGAATTCGCAGTTCTCCACCCTCAGTCACCTAAGCAGCAGGGATTAACTTAACAGACGTTTACATGACACATACTAGGTACCAGGAGCTGCTCTGTCGCTCACAAATGTCCACAGGTAGTTACTGAAAAGGAATAGCCTAGCTGGTGTGGTGGCCCACGCTTATAACCCCAGCCCCCTCGGAGGCTGGTGTGGAAAGGTCAAAAGTTTGTGTCCAGTTTGGGTAATTTAGTGACTAAAGGAGACTGTTTCAGAACAGAAAAGGGCTGAGGGTATTGTTAAGTGTAAAGGCCTTGGGTTCAGCATCCTGAGTATCACAAAACAAAACAGAAAGAAACGTCCAGTGAGGTTCAAATGTATAATAGGTATTGGGAAATAGAAGAAAATGTTCAAAGGGGAAAGGGGAACTGGGTAGGGACAGATGAAAGTAAAGCAGGGAAAGTAAAAAAAATTGATGGTAAAAAAGAAAAACATGGAGGGGCCGGGGATTTAGCTCAGTGGTTCCGGCACCTGTCTTGCAAGCGCAAGGACCCGGTTCGATCCTTGGTAACCACATACAATACTGGGTGTGGAGACTCACGCCCAGCAGCAACCAGTACCACATACTACAGTGCCAGGCATAGTGGCTCACGCCTGTAATCCCAGCACTCGGGAGGCAGGGGCAGGAGGATTGCTGTGATGTGAGTTTGAGGCTGAGCTCAGGGCCAGCCTGAACCACAAAGTGAGACCCTGTCTCGAAAAACCTTAAAAAAAAAAAAAAAGGAAAAACATGGAAACAAAGATTATGTATATGGGGGGGTTGAAGGGAGGGCAAAGGAATGGGAAAAAATAAGAACCAAGATACATTATGTGCAGGTACAAATTCTCAATGACGAATGTGATTAAAGTGTATACCTAAAATGTACAGATAAATAATTTAAAAATGGGAAAAAAGGGAGGGGCAGTCCTGTTTTTTTCTCTGGGACAAGATACAGAAAGGCAGACTTTCTCGTCTCTTTGGCTCGGGTGGCAAACAAGTGTCTCTACACGACAGCCTCATAGCGACTGAGTGCTGAGAGTCCTCTTCTAGACCCCCGATGCCGGGACAAATGAACCCCTGGATTTAGCTCAGTGTCCCCCCTTTCTCCAAGCAGCTCCCGCACAGCGCTACCCGGTGATCCGAGGCGCACTACCGCCATCTAGTGGCCCAAAGGCTGCACACCTTCCCTGAGCCCTGGGAGTCTCCGCTGAGAAATGGAGCTGTGAGTTTACCGCGTTACTAAGGAAAAACCCCTGAGGTTCCTGCACCACAGGCAGGTGAACTGACTTGCGCGCACTTCCTCAAATATACAGGATGTCACGGGCTTGCAGGGCCAGCTGGGATGTCAGAAGACGACAAATCTCACTGGCATCAGAAAATGGCTTGGTTAAGCTCTACCTTCCCCCTCTCCTCAGGGGGAAAAGAATGTAGCAGAGTCCGTAAAAACCACAAGGTAGGACTTCAGACTTCACACTGGTCAGGCATGGCTGGGGGAGGGCGTGTCTGCCTGTTTACCCTGCACTCCAAAAGACTCTTCTAACAGGACACCAGGCTCTTGCTAAGGGGAGCTGGCATGTTCTAAGGCCGATCTGGTTTCTTTCTTTTAGTTTGGTTTTGTGGGGGCGGGCTACAGGGTGGGCCAACCACAGACCCCGGCTTTGGCTTCTAGGTGTGAGGAACCCGGTCTCCTCCCTCCACGTGGCTTCCTGACCCCACAGACTGGTGATCTCCTCAACGCATCACAAATACCCTCCACTCACTCACTCTCATTCGGCTGACGTTCACCCTGTTCCTGCCTGGGGATGGAGCCCTGGAGAACTCCTGGGGACAGTGGCAGGTGTTAGCAGAGGATCATGGGAGCTCTGAGGGGGGACAGAGTGGGGTGGGGGACAGACGCTCCTGCACGAACGAGCCTTAGGTCAGGCGGCCCAGGATGAGAAAAGGGTGTTTCTGTCTGTGGCTCCCGGTTCCCACACTCCCTTCCCGCAGCCTCACTCGGAGCCCGCTTCTCCCATCACTCCTGCCACTGTCTGAAGCAGTTCTGGGAGTCCTCCTTATTCATGAGTGTTTTTAGTTGTGCCGTCACGGCTGCCTTCTGGTCCTGAATTGATTCTAAACATTTACCTTCCACGATTATTTTGACTTTGGGGAAGAGCCAGAAGTCACACAGCGCCAGAGCCGGCGAATAAAGTGGCTGAGGACACAGCAGCATGTTTTGCAAGCCTTACATGGTGCTCAGCAGCAGCATTCAGGGCACTCTGGATCATACCCTGTAAAGACGTGAAAGAGGACTTCCGGAACCGCCTCAGGAAGTGTCCAGGGTGGTGGGAGGCGTGTGCTTGAAGCAAAAGGAGTATTTTGAAGACAATTCATGGTAGTGTGTCTCTGACTCCAGGAAAAAATTTTAACTTAAAATTCACTGCGTAGTTTGAGTGTATCTCACACACTGTCTCTCGTATTGGACTGAGGCCTCTCTATGATGAGCCTCTGAACTTTTCTCTCTTGTGTTCTCATGTTATGCCCAGACCCTGCAAACCCACCAGCTCTTCAACTTTCCACACTAGAAATGATGAAGAGAAAGCACAAGTTGCAAGGCTGCACGGGGAGCCAAGCCTCCTAGAAACTCAATGTCTCTCTTTCAAATGGAGTGATGTCCAACGCCAGAGAATGAGACCAAGGAATAAGAGGCTCTGGTTATTCACAGATGCAGAGCCCAGCTCTGTCCCCCAGGACAACGAAAACAGAGGCTATAAATAGAGAAGTAACTCTTAAGGGCTGTGGTGCATTATGGATGGTTCTCCAACGTCCATCCACACTACGCATGTCCCACTGGGTAACAGCAAAGCACTTTGGGAAATGCTACAACTGAAGGAGTGAGCCTGACTGGCCTATGAACTTCCCCAAATCCCTTGTCCTGTAACTCAGTTCCAGCCAGTGAGACATGAAGCAAGAGGTACTGGAGGCTCCTGGGAAAATTCTTAGTTACTCTCTAGAGAATGCTGGGATGCCATTCACCCTTGACAGACACGAATGAGGAAGGATGTAGACTGATAACTGCAGGCAGCTCGCTCATGGCAGTGGCTGCCAGTTTTGAATGTGGGACAGAGGACAAGATAAAGTTCCTAGCAGCAAGATGGTTAGTTGGACTGGAATAACAAGTGTTAGGGAGGCTGTAGGGAAACCTCACTGTAGCAGGTGGGGAGCCACTGTGGAAAACAAGAGTGTGTCAGGGCCTTCAGACAGGACTACGGTTACCATGGGACCCAGATGGTCCAATCTGAGAGAATGGAAACAGGGTCTTTTGAAGATATCTGTGTATCTGTTCACACAGCCGAAATGGGAAGATGTGTCCATGGACAGATGACTGAAGAGGCAAAATCACGGTGTGCACAGGTGGTGGAGTATTTTTTAAAAGGATATCCTGATACTCGATGGCATGGATGAGCCCTGAGGACATAATTTTTGTTGAAATAAGCCCATCACAGAAAAGGCAAATGCGGCATGAGTTTACAGATACACGATGCCAGTGGTAATCAGATTCAAAGGCAGAAAGCGGAATGGCAGCTGCCAGGGCTGGAGGAGGGGCGATGGGAACCAAGTTGGTTGTTTAACGCATACACAGTTTCTATTCTACCAGAAGAAGGGGCTTCTGGAGACAGATGGCAGAGACGGCTCCCTGACAACTTAAAGCACTTAACACTTTGAAAGCATACACTGAAAAATGGTGGAGACAGTAAATGTCGCTATGTGTATTTAACCACAATTTAAACAATGTTTTGTCAAAAAAAGGCACACCCGGAAGTTGAAGGCAAGCTTCAGTGGGACAGCCTAGTGTGGTGACATGTGTGAATGGAGGTTATCTAGACCCACAGCCACAACACCAGACAGTCAGGTGGCAAATGAAAAGCCACGGTGCTGCCTGGACCAGTGGTCAGGAGATGTGGTTGTTGCCAGTGGAGACACTGCGCGGCTTTAGCAGGTGCCTGGCACCCTGGCCCTGGTATCCTGTGTGGGACCTTGTGAACTTGCCTTTCTGAGGTTCCCTCCAGCCTGAAGAGTCTCAGGGTCAGGGCCACTTCCAACTACAGCTGTCCCTGGGCTTGAGGGACAGGCACCTTCGCGTGCTGTCTCTGAGGGCTGCTCCTCACCCACAGCCTGCTTGTCTGCCCTGGATGGGGCACTTGTACTGAGCTCTCTGTGAGAAGGGACTCTTGGTTTGGGGTACATTGCTCCAGAATGAGCCTGCTGGAAATGTTGAGAAAAAGCCAGCAAATGCATCCAGAACCAAGAAGCCAGGAGTTGGGGGCGGAGGGAGGCTGCTGCCCTTCATAGCGGCTTTGTTTGCCCATTTTCCCTGGCCTGCTCCTTCTTCCTCCAGGAAGCCCTCCTGCTGCCAGCTGAGTCTTTTGGCATCTGTGTTTCTGGGGCTTCCAAGCAGCAACCTTGATATCGCCAGAGTTTAGTAGAGCATGGGCCTTGGGGCCTTGCTGGTTCTCTGCATGGTGCTTCCTGACTAGAAGAAACCTCACAGCTCCATCTAGCTCAGGCAGCAAATGAGGGACAAGGGGTCTTCGTGGGTGTTCCAGTGTAGTCACACCCAGTGTGGTGTCTTCAGGGGAGAGGTGGACCTCACTCTGACCACAGCCTCTCAGTGCCACTGGACTACGGAGGGAAAGAGCCCAAGGCCTGGCTTGCTGTGAGGTGTGGTGAGGACTTTTATGAGTACAGAGACAGAGACCATGAACTGGGGCAAAGCGAGGGTCCAGACACCTGGCTCACATACCTGAGGCTTAAACCTAACCCTAACCCCACCCATCCTTACCTGTGCCCCAACCCTCCCCTACCTTTACTCCCTGCCCTCAGTCCTCATCCTATCCTTACCCTTAACCCTATCCTAACCCCAGGGTTGCATGTTGAAAGGGATGGGTAAATTGGCTTTGTCATCCGACAGGTGTGACAGCGCCCCCTGGTGGTTCTGTGCCTCACTGACTGTACCTAGGGACATACTGCACTTAAAGAGCGAGCCACTAGGGCATTGTTTGTGCGCGCAAAGGTGTCCAGGGCCATCTATCTCAGACAGGGAGAGGGCCTCGGGGGCTGAGCACAAGGAATCAAAGCTCTGTAATTTTAGCTTTAGATAAGGCTTTTCATTTGTGGCTAAAATAGCCAACGACCCTTCGTTTTTGTAACCAAAGCAGCCAGCAGCCAGCATTTTCCAGAATGACTGCAGACACCTGGGAGGCTAGCCCGGCTGGCTCCCTAGGCCTTGGCCAGTATTTGCACTTATATATCTAAAGCCACAGGATGGGGCTGGGAAAGCTCTGGAGGGAGTCAGAAGTTTGGGATGCTGTGTGACCCTTGGGCTTGTGCCTGCCGCTCTCTGATCTTTAAACCTCCACGTCCCTGTTGGTTTCTTGGTTCCCAGGTGTACCGAGAGGGAGTTGCAGGGCCCTCAAAGAGCACTCCAGTCCAAAACAAATTTTATGCTAATATGAGTTCCAAGCAATTGTCACCTGAGACAAAACACTGTGGTCGTGACAGCGCCCCCTGGTGGTTCCGTGCCTCACTGACTGTACAAAGCCTTTTGCCGAGTGGGCTGATGTGACAGCATTTCCAGTCTCTAGGAAGCCCCACTAGAGGGCCCCCGAGAGGGCTGGGAGCCACCCAAGTGCTTGTCCATGGCCTGTAGCCGGGCACCTACCCTTCTCTTTGGTAATCCTCGTCCAGATTTGACAGGAGCTGTGAGCCCGCCGTGGACAGGTCGACGGCAGCCAGGGGCAAGTCCCGATAGGCAAAGTTCACCAGCTGCACAGGAGCAAGGCTCTTGGTTTCTTCTTCTACTTGTTGGGAGATGATCTCGACTTCGGAAATTCCTCCTACAGCGGCAGGCCTGGAGGGACAACAGGAAAGGGTGGGCCCCAGACTGAAATCGGCTTCACCAGAATCTGCTGTGCTGGGGAGGCACGAGGCTGTCACACGTGGGTCTCACTGGTGTCCCGACACTGGACTAACACCCTGAGCCAGTGCTTTCTTCACAGGCTGGGGAAGAAAAGGAGCTGGATTTGCTTAGGTCTGAATGTAAGAGCTTGGGGCCAGGACCTTGTGAGGAGAGGCAGAGACACAGGTGACAGCTACCAGGCCGTGGCCTGGACTTTTAGGACTCTGAGTCACTGTCCTTTGTACTTTACACTCAAGTAGATACTTTTAAACCATTTCATGGCCCCTTGAGTGTGCCTGTCACCTGTTCCATGATAGGGAACGGTGTCTTTGTTCACCACTGGGTATACTGGGAGTCTAGCTGGAGACCTGGAGGGACTTGGGAGACCTTGGGTGAGAAGAACAGGAGGCCCAGGGACACTGGAGCTGCTGTGCCCTTCCTGTTAGGACTGGTCCTACCTTTTTAAGGTTGGAGTAGGAAGTGGGGTTCACCTATCAGATGTCTGAGGCTTCCTAGGTGTCTTATGTCACAGCAGGCTCATTTTGAACACTGCAAATAACCCACAATGCTCAGTGCCACCTCCTGACCCCCAGGAATGTTTGGCAGTTGTGGGGGAGTGCTGGCAATCCCTGCTGAGAACGCAGATGAGACTTGGGGTGAGGTGGTCCTAGAGTACAGACACTTGATCAGGGTGGGGACATCACACTCCCTGCAGTGTATTTAACACTGTACACTGTTCTGCCATAGCACCCACAGAGCACTGGCTGAGTAATTCTGCTTTCCCTCCCTGGGGCGCCATCTTTGATCCTCCCACAATCCTCCCCTCCACCTCCTCCTATAGAACCTGAGGGGTTGGCTCTTGTTCTTCCGGCCAAACAACGGAAGTCCAAAAGGAAAATAGTATGAATGGGTATGAGTAACATTTAAATATCTGAGCACACACTGGAGGTCAGTGTCCTGGGTGAGGAGAGGTCATTCTAACGTGGAGGCAGTCATGTTGTCTGCCGAAGGTGGTTCACGGGCTCTGGGGCCAGCCTCACGTTTCCTTCTGTGGGGCTCTTTTTGGGCTTGAGTTTCTCTGGGTGAAACTCAAGAAAGTGAACAGAGGCTGCCTGGGAGACATTCCTTTTCATCCTGTGGCCTGAGACGGACAGAAGTGTGGAGCAGGTCAGAGCAGCTCTAGACTAACAAGCCCCCCACGTGGATGGGGCCCTCGAGAGCCAGAATTTTTGTACCAATCACTGAAACCTAACCAGTAACACAGGACAATAGCTCTCCAGGACATTCCAAATGGAACTTACCTTTCTTTCTTTCGGATCATACAGATAATGGAGGGAAAAATGGAGCTTTTATTTGAGTGCCACAGGGGGGTACTGAACTACCTGTTCTCACCGAGCGGTTCCTGAGTTTCTTTTGTAGGCTTTGGTTAAACCTTTGCTTTTTGCTACCTGTCAAGCACAGATAATAGCACTCATCACTGTGTGACATTTACAAAATGACTCAAGATCCTCAGACAGAACAGAGGATGTACAGCTACTGTGTTTCTCAACAATTGATAGAAAAGTGTGGGTGTTTTTAGGGGGAATCCCAGCTCCTCCGGATGTTTTCCAAAAAGTACAATCTGGGTTGAATGTGTTCTCTCTTCTCAGGGACTGTTCGAGGAAGCTAGGGATTTCTGAAGAGAATAAACAGAATGCTCTGATCAGTGGGGAGTGTGGAGTGAGTTTCTGAGCTTAACAGAATATGGCTCTGAGAAGCAGAGAACAAATGACTTGTGCCTTTCTAAGTTCCTGGCCTCTCCGTCATTTCCTGCCCATGGCCATGGTCTCGTAGCTCCATTTCCGGCCACATACCCATCTCTGCAGAGAGATGAGGCCTTCTTCTATAAGAATGAAGATTACACAGTTCGTGGCCTAAGTATCACTTGGGTCAGGTTCAGTAATAGCGAGCAGAATGTACCAACAGTTCCATTCTCTGCCTCTCCTTGAACCTAGGCCTTTGCCACATGATTTCGTCCTCCCCTCATCAGAACCAATAGCTGTTTCCCACCCCTAGATTCTGCTTCTAGTCACGTGACTCGTGTTGGCCAATGGGGTACTGGTGATAGGACACCTGCAGGGTATGGACAGGCAGTGGTGAATGCTGCTGGTGCTCTTGCAGCCCTAACGTCAAATGAGAGGGGTTCAGTGTGGCAAAGGAAGAGCTCACCTAAATCGGCTGACAGCCAGCCTAGCCCCATCCCAGGGAGATCAGCAGAGCTATCCACACAGTCAGTCCAGACTTTGTGAATGACACCTACTGTTGTCACCTGCTGAGGCTAGTTGTCTCTCAGGCACTCCAGTCATTCTAGGTAATGGCTTCATAATGCATGGGCCAAGTAGCCAGAGCCAAGGGCCCAGGGCCCAGCAGGCTAGGAAAGTATATGCTGGTAGTACTTTTCCCAAAGGGCTACAAAATGCAAAATAAATAATTACCTGGTTCCACTAAGCCAGTCCTTGGGAGACGAAGTACGGGGTGCACAGGGTGTCTCAGGTTTGGGGAGTGGAAGGCACGTCCTCTGCCCCTGATTTCATAGAACCCGCTTTTAGAAATTCTGTCATAGGCCGGGGATTTAGCTCAGTGGTTCCAGCACCTGTCTTGCAAGCGCAAGGACCTGGGTTCGAACCCCGGTAACCACATACCACATTGGGCGAGGAGACTCACACCCAGCAGCAACCAGCACCACACACCACAGTGCTGGGCATGGTGGCTCACGCCTGTCATCCCAGCACTCGGCCGGCAGAGGCAAAAGGATTGCTGTGATGTGAGTTTGAGGCTGAGCTCAGGGCCAGCCTGAACTACAAAGCGAGACCCTGTCTCAAAAAACCTAAAGGAAATTCTGTCATGATTTTTAAATTTCCTTGTGATTCCTATCGGTTCGCTCATCCCAGGTACTTCCTAATGTTTTGAGTCTTGTATTTGAAAGGTTCTCCTCATTTCTGTGGCCTCTTGCTAAAGAAACTGTGTATAGCGGTTGCCTGAATAGACCTGGTCTCGTGGGTGACTGATGACGACACCCCTGACGCGGACAGCAGGTCCCACGGTACTCACTGTGGGTCTGTCATGTTGAAAGGCGCCACCAGAGTCATGGGTTCCTGAGTGTCTAGCGGGGCTCAGCTGTCCTAAAGCCCGGTGTCAGCATTTCCAAGTGTGGCTTCCATAAGACACATCCAGAAATAGTGCCCTGAAAACAAAAATAGGAATTTATTACCTTCGGATGCCAATCTGAAGCTCTCCTAAGCACATCTAAAATTGGGAACTTTTCCCCACTTTTCTGCACAGTAATGTTGAATACCTTCTTCCGATAACTTAGGAAAGGGGTAACAATAGGCCTGATTTTTCTTCCTTTTTATGAGAAGAGACAGCACTAGAGTGCAAAAGTGATATCCTTTCCCATCTTCCCTCTCTCTTTCCTTCTGCTGTCTCCTTTCCTATTCATTCCTTTTCTGTCTTCCCCTCCCTCACTTTCCCTTTCTTTTTGGCCTTATTGGGCAATGAGCCCAGGGTCTTTGCATTCAAAGACCAGCCTTCAAAAATATTTTTATTTTGAGAACATGTGGTCTTGCCACGTTGCTCAGATTGGCTTTGAAGTTGCAACACTCCTGCCTCAGCCTTCTGAGCTGCTAGGATTACAGGCATCTGTCGCTGCACCCATCTCAGAAGTCAGCTCAAAGTTACTTTTCTGTGTCTCTCGGGGATAGTGGAAGTGGCAGGTTAGACCCCCCAGTTTTCTGACTTCTTATCCACACTTTCCACCAAGCTGCTGTGGCCCCAAACTCAGCATTAACTTGTAGTCTGTCTCTTTATTTTTCTAAGTTGTTCTCTGTGTCTCTCAATTGGGTCTTCAATGAGAGGCAGCAGAGCAGTTAAGAGGGTAGACTGGGGCCAGACTGACACATTTATCCATCTGGCCCTCAGCTTCCCTATCTGTAAAATGGGAATAAACCCATTTAACCCAGTGACACAGTGCACATCAGGCACTTAGACTAGGATGTCACGCACCATAAGTATAACAGTGCTGCCTTTCATTATCTTAAATATGATGTTTTCACAAATTAAAACTGCAGAGGATAATGAACTGGGGCACATTCCAAAGCACCTAATGGCTGAATATAAGATTGTCTCCTGAAATTTGACCCAAGTAACAATATACTTTTCCAACCAGGCCAAGGGTACAGCTAGAAGTCCACTGGGAGACAGCACACCCCAGCAGAGAGCACACAGAGAGACGGAGCCTGGTTTGGATGGCCGTGAACAAGTCTCAGGGAGATGACTCAACAGTACAATCCTTTTGTAAGTAGCATTCTACCACAAGCTGCTGCTCCTCCAAGAATCCATAAATAAAATCCTTCTACTCCTCAGCATGGAGAGGCATGCCATTCAGAGAGGGAGATGGGCAAATGGGTAGTTTACACCAGCAAATCACTGTGGGTTGTGAAGCTCCAGGGGACAGAAGTCAATGTGCCACGCTCTATGTAATCAAGAGGAGCAGGGGGACGAGCTAATGATGTCTGGAATTTGGAGTCACTGGAGTAAAGGAAGGGGGCCTCTAAAATCAGAAAGGACTTGATACAGAATGCCACTGACCATTTCTACACCAGAGGTTTGTAGGGGTTGGGGTTCCAAAAAAAGTGTAGAGTCGGGGCAACACCAGGGTTAGTTTCAGCTCACCTCAGTGACCTTGGGGAGGAGCATCTAGAACATTAAATGCAGAACTGCCCTCTGGAGGACTGGGAATTGTATGCTAACCATACAGTAAATGTCACAGAATGATCCATCCCACATCGCAGGTTTAATGAGTCTCCCTTCATACATTCTCAAGTTAGCAACATCGTTCAACTAAGATGGGTCCGGGGCATCCTCTAAGCTCAACACAGTAAGCCAGGACTGAGGTCCCGGGACAAGAGGCCGGTGGGCCATGTCCATTTCCAGAAATCTGTCTTTACATGCTGTGTTCCCAAGCTGTATTGGTTATACAACAGCAGGAACCAGGCCTGAGGAGGGCTGGTAGGAAGGTGGCTATGTTCACGGACCCTCTGATCTAGCTGGGCCCAGTCAAAGCAAAAAACTCCAAAGTTTTTGCTTCCCTTAAATAGTAAAGAACAAATAAAAATGGATAAACCTATAAGCAATAAATACGAGCTATGCACTAACTTAGTACAACAGAGTGGAAATAAAAATGATGAAAATAGCTTTCATTTAACTTTTAGGAAGGCAATTTCCAAATATATACCACTGTAAGGAATTGTGTTATGGGTCTCCAGGTTCCTATCGCCCAACTCAAACAGTTATCAGCTCTTCGCCATATCCCTTCCCATCCTTAACCCTTGAGGCTATTTTGAAATGAGTCCTCGATATCACTTGTTTCATCCATAAATGTTCGATCTGTAGCTCTACGAAAGACTCCTGCTGGAAGGCAACCACGGGACTGTCATCATCCCCACGTCAGCTGTAGTTCCTTAATGCCACCAAGTACCCAAAGATTTCTCTCCTTTCCCTGCTTGTCTTGTCACCTTTTAGAAGTTTCTTTAGTCTGGACCCAAACAAGGTCCACACATTCCCTTTTTTTGAGATAGGGTCTTGCATTTTGTAATTCAGACTGGCCCTGAGCTCAGCCTCGAACTCACAGCAACCCTCCTGCCTCTGCCTCTCAAGTGCTAGGATTACAGGCGAGAGCCACTACAACTGGCACTGTGGTGTGTGGTACTGATTGCTGGTGGGCATGAGTCTCCATGCTCAGTATCATTGTATGTGGTGGCCGACGATCGAACCCAGGCCCTTGAGCTTGCAAGACAAGCACCACCGGAACCACTGAGCTAAATTCCTGGCCTGGTCCACACATTCTTCCTGGTTGACATGATTCTGGAGGCTCAATTAATCCACAGGATTTCTGCCCATCTCATTTTCCTAGGCAATATACTGGAAAACTGGATCTCACAGTTTTCTATGGCCTGCGTGGGAGGATTTAACTTGTTCCTCTGTCCCCTGCATTTCCTACAACCTATATAAACTTTAATTAGATTCAAATTCATTTTTTTGGTGAGGCTTTACAGGCAGTGTCACAAGTATCTTGTGGGCACTTTTTTTTTTTTTTTAAGGTTTTTGAGACAAGGTCTTGCTTTGTAGTTCAGGCTGGACCTGAGCTCAGCCTCAAACTCACATCACAGCAATCCTCCTGCCTCTGCCTCCCAAGTGCTGGGATGACAGGCGTGAGCTAGCACGCCTGGCACTGTGGTATGTGGTACTGATTGCTGCTGGACGTGAGTCTCCACACCCAGTATTATACATGGTTGCCGGGGAATCGAACCTGGGCCCTTGTGCTTCCAAGACAGGCGCCACTGAGCTAACTCCCCAGCCCATGGGCACTTTTGATGACATTGACAGCCATTGGTGATCTTGTCCTAAGTCCCTTCATTCATCAGGGTTTGCAAAAATGGTGATCTTTTCATTTCCTCCTTCTTTATTAATAAACTGCTAGAGAGACCAACTTTCATTTGTGCTTTGATTTGCTTATGGTACAGTTCATTTAGGAAAGGAAGGAGAGAAGTGTGATGGCTTCATTTTTTAGTTTTTCAGAATGACGACTGGATATCTGGTCGTCTTCATCTTCCAAAGCGGCCAGTGACATATCTATTGTGTGGCACTGTGGGTTCCTTCCCTCGCTCTGAGGGGGTGGGAGGGCAGGCCCTGCAGAGTGGCAGCAGCTTCCTACACAGGACATGAGGACATGGGGAAGACAGACTGGCCGCAGTAGTGCAGTGGCAAAGATGAGGGACGGGTGCGGCTATGGCCATCTCTACACAGCACAGTACTGAGTACCTGCTTCGGCTGAAGGTTTGCTCCTTCACAAGCAGCACAGTGGAGAAGGCTACCTTAAGACGACGGGAATACTGAGCCTGGATGTTATTTTAAAATAATGTTTTCTAAACAGAACTACCCCCAAGCACTAGCTTAGCACGAGGCAGGTGTCGTCTAGCGCTCTATAAATGAACATCTGAAGTGAAAACCTTCTGCTTCCTCAACCTGGTAAGAGGTGAAGAGAAAACCTGTTTTGGATTGGCTGGGTCTGGCTCTAGATGGTGGAGAGACCTGACTAAAGCCCTAGGCTCCTCTACCCATGGCTTGTGCTAGCTCTCTACTGACGTTATGTTTGCTCACTGCATCCGGATCTGTAGAGTTTGACCATCCCCACTGAACACGTGACCTTGGGATTTGCGGCCTGACAGAGACTAAGACCAAGCACTTGGCTCACCCACCAGGCGGACCAAGCTGTGATTCCGAGGCCTCCAGGTCTATTCCTCAGCCCTCACTCAGCTCACAGCCCTTGGTAGACACAGCCTCCTTCACAGCCTTTCACTGATTCCCATAACAGCCTTCACTCAGATCTTTTGGGAGACGTAAATCAGCTTACAGGGTACAGGGCATACATGTGAGCGCAATGCGGGGGTGGAGTCTGCGATGTCTCCATGTTCGCATGTTTCTGACTGTAGCCCCCGTGTGTGACTTACCAGACCTGTAGCTCACAAACCTTCGCATCTACCAGGTTCTCGGGGTAGGAGTGGGGTGTACCAGAAACCAGATTTCTGGGTCCATCCACGCAATTTCTAATTGGCTGGAGAACCAGACAGGTGATGGCTCTTAGGAATGCTTTTGTTTTCAAGCAGGAGAAAGGCTCAGGGAGGCTGAAGCATGAAAGCTGTTACTGTGTTTCCTAATAGGAGGACTGAGGTCAGAGGCGGAGGTAGGGGGGATTGCCGAGAGTTTGAGGCTGGCCTGGGCTACATCATCAGTTCTGGGGCAGCCTGAACTAGAGGTAAGATCCTGTCTCAATAAAACTTTTTTTAAAAAAAGTTGGTTCTTTCAAAGACTGAATAGAACAGACAAACTCATAGCTAGTCTTTAAAAAAAGACTAAAATCTATGCAATTAGAAATAAAAAGGTGAAGTCACAGTGGGTTCTGCAGAAATCCAGAAATTACTGGTAACTACTTTGAGAACCCATACTCTAATAAAAGGAAAACTCAAATGCATAAATTCCTAGGAATACATGAACTACCAAGGCTGAACTGAGAAGATATAAAAATTTTAAATAGGCCAATGTCAGTGAAATTGAACAATAAATAATAATAATAATAATAATAATAATTTAAAAAACCTCAGAAAACTCCAGGCTCCATTGGTTCACTGCTGAAATCTATAACACCAAAATCCAACACCAATACTCCTCAAACTCTGAGGGAGTTCGGGCTGGCCCTGAGCTCAGCCTGAAAGCAAACCTGCACTCCCCAAGTCTTCGGGAAGCAAACATTACCCTAATTCCAAAACCAGAAAAAGAGAGAACTATGAACCAATTTCTATAATGAATATAGATATAAAAATCCTCCATAAGACCTGGCAAACAGAATGCAACAAATCATTAAAAAAATCATACATCATAACCAAGTAGGATTCATTCCAAAGATACCATGATGGATTACGATACACAAATCAATAAATGCAATTTACCATGTAAGTAGACTCAAGTACAAAAACTGCATGATTATCTCAATAGATGAAAAAAAGTATTTAGAAAATTCAGCATCCATTCATGATTAAAAAAAAAAAACACTCAAGAAAATAGGATTAGAGGGCTTTTATCTTAATTTGATAAAAGTCATCTATGACATACCAATGCCAACCTCATACTAAACGGTGAAAAGCTGAAAGCTTTTCTCCTAAATTCAGGAACAAGCTGCTATCACCACTTATGATCAACAGAGTTCTTGAAATACTACCCAGAGCAATTAGATAAGAAAAAGAACTAAAAGGGATAGGAATAGTAGGGAGAAAAGAAGTGAAATTATCACTATTTGCAGATAATACCATCCTCTACACAGAAGATCCTAAGAACTCTTAGACTCCTAGAATAATCATATTCGGTAGTGCAGCAGGATGTAAGAGCAACACTTAGAAATCAAAAGCCTTCTTCTTTTTTTTTTTTTTAGGTTTTTTGAGACAGGGTCTCACTTTTGTGGTTCAGGCTGGCCCTGAGCTCAGCCTCAAACTCACATCACAATCCTCCTGCCTCTGCCTCCTGAGTGCTGGGATTACAGGCGTGAGCCACCACGCCCGGCACTGTGGTATGTGGTACTGGTTGCTGCTGGGTGTGAGTCTCCACACCCAGTATAGTATGTGGTTACCGGGGAATCGAACCCGGGCCCTTGCGCTTGCAAGACAGGCGCCGGAACCACTGAGCTAACTCCCCGGCCCCCAAAAGCCTTCTTATACATCAATAATAAACTCACTGAGAGGGAAATTAGGGAAGCAATACCATTCATAATGGCATCAAGAAAAAAATAATTAGGAATTAACTTATCCAAGGTACTTAAAGACCTTTAGAATGAAAATGGTAATACCTTGAAAAAGGAGATAGATGCTATTTTTTAAAATGGAGAAACAAATTTCCTTTTCCTGGATAGACACAACTAACATAGTTAAAAGGGTTATTCTTCCAAAACTTTTATGTAGATTTACTGCAACCCCAGTCAAAATACCGGTAACATTTCCTACAGAACTGAAGAAGGTAATCCTAAAATTCATACGGAAGCAGAAGAGACCTAGGATATCCTTGTATAATGCTGTTTTGATTTACTGTTTACTTTACACTATAATTTGAAATTGGGAAGTGTGATACATCCAACTTGGTTTTTCTGTCTCAAGATTGCTTTGGTTATTGGGAGCTGTGTGGTCTACAGAATTTCAGAATTGCTTTTTTCTACTTCTGTAGAAATGCCAATGGAATTTTGATTGGGATGATGTTGAATGGTTAGATGGCTTTGGAGAGTATGGACATTTTCATGCTATTAATGCTTCCAATCCAATAAAAAATATCTTTTCATTTGTTTGTGTCTTCTACATCTTTCATCACTGTTTTATAACTTTCACTGTACAGAGAACCAAAGTCTTTTCATCATTCCATTCTTCTGCCTTAGGTGGGTTGTGTTCCTTGTGCTTGTTACCCTGTGCTTACAGAATGGCTGCTGCAGCTCCAGCTTATACATTCTTATACAACCCCCAAATGTAAGAAATCCAAGGTTTTTTTCTTCTCAAGGTTTGATCTTTTTTTTTTTTTTTTTGAGACAGGGTCTCGCTTTGGTGGTTCGGGCTGGCCCTGAGCTCAGCCTCAAACTCACATCACAGCAATCCTCCTGCCTCTGCCTCCCAGTGCTGGGATTACAGGTGTGAACCACCATGCCCGGCACTGTGGTATGTGGTACTGATTGCTGCTGGGGTGAGTCTCCACACCCAGTATTGTATGTGGTTACTGGGGAATCGAACCCGGGTCTTTGCGCTTGCAAGACAGGTGCTGGAACCACTGAGCTAACTCCCCGGCCCTCAAGGTTTGATCTTTTATTCAGTAATTATTATCTTTCTAAACTTTCTCCTGGTTTTTCTTTGGGTCACAGGCTTCAAAATCAACTGGATGTTCTATGACAGCCTAGACCAGTCATGATTCAGCTATTGGGGATGGGAATATTGTTGCCATAATCATAGACTCAATTCTCTTAGCAAGGAAGAAAAGCAAGCTTTTGCATACATAACTAAGGTCAGACCATGTTTGGACACTTCTCATATAGTCCCAATGTACAGCTAAACTTCCCTGGGGGTTGAGGATTTAGCTTAGTGGTTCTAGCACCTGCCTCTGCTAAGCTTCCTGGGCCTTCAGAGAAGACTGATCAATGTTGGTGAGTAGCTGGAAGGAGATTTGAAAGATTTGGAGACAAAAATCCAGGCAGGTCAGGTGCTGTTTTGATATCATACAGCCTGCAGCAGAATCCAGGTCTAGAGAGAGACCACTGGGCTAGGCACCTTTCGTGGACATGATATTTGTGTCCCCAAGAGGAGAAGGCTGTGCTTTTTGCATTAGCTGAGAAGGTTTCTGTACAACAGCCCAAGGTCATTCTGGTTGTTGCCTTGACCCATTAAAACTCTGCTCCATGAACCAAGAGCTAAAATGAAGAAAATCAATCACGCACCCCAGAGTTCTCTGATCCAGTCTCAAGTCTGTAGCAAATTTTTGAGCTGCAGATCTGCTGAGTGGGCAGAGGGCCCGCAGTGGATACAGCAAGGTCTCCTGGGGGCCCAGTTCATTTTCTACCTTCTTCTCTTGTTCACTGATTTAGTAAGGCTATCTGTCGATTACTGCTGGGCTCATGGAGCAGAGGAAATGCCCAGCAAACCTGGATAATCATCTAACACTGCTAAAGTATTCTGAGAGGAAAACCAAGCAGACCATCATAATTCTCCTTTGCCTTCAATATATTTTGGTGGGGTTTTTTTTGTTTTTGTTTTTTGTTTTTTCCAAATTCTAAGCTTCCTTCAATCTGCTGCCTCTGAAAAAAACACTTCCTTACCATGGGCATACCATGTGGCCCTGCTGGGAGGAAAGGGTTCCTTGGCCCCTGGCCCGTGGCTGGCCTTGGCAGGAAGGGATGCCTTCCAGAAAGCATTTCAGCCCCAATGCAATGTCATTTTTAGCCCCAATCTGATGTCATTTTCCTTCCAGAATTCTGCAGGGTTTCTGGCAGATGCAGAGCTAGGGTTTGAGGGGTCACAAATAGTGAGCTGGGGCTGCCAGGGTGGCCTTGTCACCTCCGACCCTTCTCTACCCCTGATTAAGTAGATCTCAGGTGCAAAGGCCACCCACCTTCTAAGCTCCTTGCTACTCGCCAAGGAAATCTTTGAAGTGATGGTCACGGAAGTATGTGAGGGATCCAGACAGAATAAACTTTGTGGTTGGATTCCATGTGGCACAAGGTAAATGAGTGTTCTTTGGTAAAAGACTTCTTTGACCAGTACTTCTCCCATTGCATGAAGTAAGACTGCAACAATGATCCCATTTCTTCTTTGCTTTCTATTACTGTCACCTTTGTCATGTAACTTCTCATTTCCCTTTTGCCTGGCCACTGGACTCGGCCACATGACTTAGTTTACTCCAAGGAGACCATGAACATGACAGCACTCTCCTCCTTGGGTTTCCTGTCTGCGAACCCCTTCCATCACTGCCACAGCAGCGAGCCAGGCTGGAGGAAGACAGCTGTCCCAGCCACAGTCAGTCCTAATTCTGAGCGGAGGATAAGCTCATCCCAATCACAAAGGCAGGCCCACGGTGCCCAGCTTTCATAGCTGACCGGACCCCGAGTTAAACGGAACTCACAAGTTCTCCTTTTTCTTTTGGTTTAAAAATCATCCTTGTCATTCATTACCAGCTGCTGTGTTCTAGGGACTACACTGAACACTGAGGTTAGAGAGATCAGTGAGATGTGATCACAGCACTAAAGAAACTCGTGGGTTAGTGGTGGAGACAGATGCCTAGACAGAAATGCAAATTGAGGAAGTGAAAGTAACAAAGAATTACAAAGGACTGTTCTGAAAGCCGAAAACTTGACTATAAATATTAAGTAGCTGACAGGTACAATCTCCCTTTTCTTCAACCATCTGCCAAGGAGAGATGAGGTTTTTCTAACACCACTGAGTTTTGGGGTAGTTTTTATGTGGTGTTATTCTGGAGATACATCATGGATATATTACAGATGAATGTCTACTGCAGTAATACAAAGAGGCATGATTTTAAAATGCTGGACTCTCTAGAGATAGAAACAGAAGAGCCTCCTTCCCACTTTCCCTCTGTGTTCCTTCTCTATTGAGTCCCTAGGACAATATCTGAGCGCAGAAATCTTGACTCAGAATTATACAAGCACACACTCTTATAGAGGCTAATTTTTGTGGGACTGTATTTAAATAACAAAATCAACTCTATAATCTTTCTCCCTTAGGAAGATGTAACTGGAACACCTTTACAATCAGTAGACATTGATTTATATTTTTTCTAATTTTTTAGACAGGGTGTCACTTTGTGGTTCAGGCTGGCCCTGGGCTCAGCCTCAAACTCACATCACAGCAATCCTCTTGCCTCTGCCTCCCGAGTGCTGGGATTACAGGCGTGAGCCACCACGCCCGGCACTGTGGTATGCGGTACTGGTTGTTGCTGGGTTTGAGTCTCCACACCCAGTATTGTATGTGGTTTACCGAGGATCAAACCTGGGTCCTTGCGCTTGCAAGACAGGCGATGGAACCACTGAGCTAAATCTTTGGCCCACCATATTTTTTAAATTTCTTAATTCACAGATAAACACATTTAGATTTATAACTTTATCTAAAATGGTTATCATAAAATGTGCGTTTTAATGGTCTGTTTTTTCTTTTGTGTCTGCTTCTCTATTGTCTGATTCTACAGTCCTCCTCTAATATACATGTACAACATGTATACGTTTATCTTTGTGCTCATAAATCTACACATAAATATTTCATCATTTGTATTATTAAAATATATTTTATTCATATTTACCTGTTTTGACTTTTTTTACTCAACATTTTATAGAAATCTCCCTCAACCAAATCAAGCAGGAAAACAAAACTATTTTTTATTTAGGACTGCATTACATCCCATAGCATGGGAGCTCTGTAATTTAGGTAATAATTTTCCTGTTCATGATGTTATTTTTAGATTCTTGAAGGGAGGAATGTGAAAAATGCTTGTATATATTTTACTACCTATGTCCTGGTATTTTTACTGATGTAGACCCCCAGGAGTGGCATTATGGGGCTAAATGAGAGTATATATTTTAAACTTGAGACTAAATTGCTTCCCAGAGGGCTGTGCAAATTTGCACTCTAGAGCAAAGTATGCAAGTTCCCTGGAGAGGAGAGGCTTAATCCCATGCTCCTGGAGGTGGATGTGGGCCAGACTCATCCACACACCTGCTTAACTGAACCCTCTGCCCCAGACAGCACTGAAAGAAAAATCAGAAAAATAGAGCCCAGTATTTAGCTCAGTGGTTTCTGCGCCTGCCTTGCAAGTGCAGGGCCCCTAGTTTGATCTCTAATAACCACATACTACAGTGCCAGGCGTGGTGGCTCATGCCTGTAATCCCAGCACTCGGGAGGCAGAGGCAAGAGGATTGCTATGATGTGAGTTTGAGACTGAGCTCAGGGCCAGCCTGAACTACAAAGCGAGATCCTGTCTAAAACAATAATAATAATAACCCAGAGAAATGGAGGACAATGGCAAAACCCCACATAATAATATATCCTTTCAC
>PVIR01004927.1:0-24744 GCA_004026965.1 Petromus typicus
AAGGCATGGAAAGTATTATGGATAATGGGTCAAGATTTTAAATAGTGCAACATACAATGGCATAGCATTCAGTGACTGAATTTCAGAAAGATTTTCTTCTTATTTCATATGGTTCATGGCTTACCTCTCTAAATAAATGATTTTAAATGTATGATATCTAATTTATGACTTAAATACCTTACAGGCTGTAAAGCAGGTCTTTGATCTTAGATAAACACTTTTAAAGCCATGTCTCACCTTTTATTAACATATAAATTGGGGTAAAAGTAGGCAAAGTTACAAGAATAGAAACAAGCCTCATTGCTGCTATGGAGATAGGCCCCACATTCACATTTATACTCTTTAGTCATTCAGCAGTTTACCACTGTAACCCCTTTTCCCTGGGGTTACCCTACTACTTTAATCAAATTCAGAAAAAAGGTGGAAGCCCTGCCTTTGATACAAAATGATGGACCAGAAGATTCCACCCCAGAAACAAGAATTAAAATGGCAGGCCTGCGAGCCTCAACCCAGAAACAAAATGGTAGACTGAGGAGGCCTCAGTCCCAGAAACAACATGGTGGGCCAGGAGATCCCACTGTAGAAACAACATGGTAGGCCAGGAGGCCTGAGTCATAGAAACACAGTGGTGGGCCTGGGCCATGCCATCAGGATGGCCCCGTGGCTATACTATCAAGGATGGGATGACAGGTCTGCTTGCCATGCCTCTGGGAATAGGATGCCAGGCTCAAGGCCATATCAGGCCAAATAAAGTAAGCAAACAGATAGTTCAATTCCAAATCAAACTAAGCCTCCTGTATTCACTCAGCCTGAGTTGTTGAAGGGAGATACTTGTGAAAGGCTGATAGGACCTTTCCTTCCACCCAATTCAGGTTAGGCATATACTGAATATTCTTTGGAACCAGGAAAACATACAGAAACCAAAACAGATATCTATTTTTACCTCCTTTTGCTTTCAGACCTAGCCAAACCAGATGCAGACTAACACAGACAAAAACAATGCAGACCAGTGTAAGGGCCAAATTTCAGAAGCGTAAGCATCCTCACTGCCTTCTTGGGTCACAGAGCCTCTGAAGATGAGCAGATGTCATCTCCAGTTCTCCAAAGAGGCTCAGAGAAGGCTTTGAGGGTGCACCATCTCTTGGGGGTGGGGGAAAGACCCTGCTCTCTTCCACAAGGGGTTTGCCCAATGATCAAGTGATCAGTGACATTGTTTATCCCAGACAGATGAGCCCCCATATGAAGCAGCAGAAAATAAATCAGACTAGTCCAGGAGAATGGAAGATGCACTCAGGAGTTTTGGAGGCAAAGTATTTATTGCTGCCCAAGATAATCCTGGAATTCTTTCCAGTGTGGTCAGCCACCCCAACCAAAGGAGGGGTCCTTTAAATAAAGTAGGAAAGAAGGTGTGGTTTATAGATATGAAGCACTCAAATTGCATACATTGTATTTAGGCACAAGGAGCATAGTACTAAGTAAGTGGGAAAGGGGTTGCATAAGAGGTGGAGAATACAGCATCAGGGTCTTATTACATTAATTTTCTATTCCAAGAAATACAAATTAATTGCTCAAAAGGTTACATCAGTCTCAGCATATTTGCATATCCTCATTTTCATACAGCTCTTCTGGAGGCAATAAATGTAATTTCTGTGTTATCTAAATTCGGAAATGAACAGATAGTTTTTAAAGGAAGAAGTAAAAACAGCTGAGAAGCATATGAATAAATGCTCAACATCACTGAACATTTGAGAGATGCCAATGAAAACAACACAGATTTCATCAGTCCACAAAGAACGGTTGCTATCTTCAAATTAACCAGCGACAAATGCTCGTGAGGCTGCAGAGAGGGAGGAACCCTTCTCCATTGTTGGTGGGAAGGTAGACTGGTACCACCACTGTGGAGATCAGTTGAAGATTGCTCAAAAAGGATTAAAGGTCCCATTTGGCCCTGCTATTCCCCTCCTAGGTATATGCACAAAATAATTAAGAGGATTATATCACAGCAACATAGGTCCAACTGTGTTTATAGCTGCCCAATTTGTGATAGTTAAATCTTGGAAACAACCCAAATGTCTATCAAGTGGAGATTGGATAAAGAAGATGTGTTTTTTTGTTTCTGTGTTTTTTTATAAAATGGAATATTACTCTGCCATAAAGGATGATAAGTTTGAGTCATTTATACTCAAATGGATGTACTTTGAGGACATACACATAAGTGAAATATATAGGTCATAAATGTATAAATACTGTATTTTTTCTCTGATATGAGAAAATGAAGATGTAAATGAGTTCTAGAATATATGATAGATATTGTAAAATAGAAAATATTTAAAGGAAAAGTGTAGGGGTAAGTAACATGGGGAAAAATGTGACGGTAAAATAAAAAGGAAACAAAGCTTATGTATATAGAGGGTGGAGGGGTTGTAGGGTGGGCCAGGGGAATGGGAAAAAATCCACTAATGTCAGTTTTTGTTCTAGACATTGAAAGATACAGTGATTCATGAGATAGTTTAAGACCCCTCAGAAAATCTTACAGTTTTGAGAGCAAAGAAATGGTGCCAAAAAATGAGTAGAAAATGTATGACAATGTGATACATTCTGTAAAAGCAATGAAACTAAATAAAGTAAGGGTATATAGAAATAAAATAAGTGTGTGAATACAGGTATGCATGTGTGTGTGTATGTGCATGCCTTGCACATGCTATTTTGTACTGTTTTTGATAGAACAGACAAGAAACCGTATACTTTGAGGGCTGGAATAAATTGAAATGATACTCTGTGCAAAGATTTTATAGAAGGTGATTATAGGTGAGCGTAGCAGTCTGAGGTAGGATAAGCTTTGGTATGTTACTGAAATAGCATAGTTACATGTAACAGAAGACATGACCTTCATCCATGACCTGTTACCCATTAAAAGTGGTGACATTTCTTTCTCTGCATCCTCCCTCATTGACCATGTGTGGGAAGTGCTCCCGTCTCCTCTCCTTATAATATGACTAGGTGTGGTGTAACAGGGATGCCATGATGTCTCCCAGGGTGAGAATGGACACTGATTCATTTCATATACTAGAGGAAACCCCCCAAACTATGAGGCCATAGTCCTAACTCAGTGGAAGAGAGGAACCATGTCAGGGAAGCCGTGAAAGCCAGTCCCACCCTTTTGTTAACGGACCAGTCAAATCTCTGTTAGACCTGTGTCCCCTACAGCTGCTCAAGCTGAAGCTCCTTCCCTGTCATTCTTGAACAAATGGGATTAAAGACATAATTTTATGACATATTTTTAAAAATGAATTTTATGAAGCTATCACCTAAAGTTGATATTGATCTATAGTGATATTGTTCAAGAGTTGTCTTGCAGAGTGTATGAACCAGAGCTCAAGAAAGTTATTAAGAAGGCTCACTCTGTGGTTTCTTTGAGTTTCCTTTTCTCCTATTTTGGTATCATCCTTTCCTAAGCATCACACTTACCATGGTTGTGAGGCTCCCCTGAAGTGAGGGCTGTAAATTAATCTTTGAAGGCATGTGGTATTCTTTGATGCAGTATGAAATTTCAAGGACACAATATAAATGTAATCAAATAGTGTGGCATTTCAAATTATTTTAAAAATAATGAGATTGAGAAAAGCTAAAATTATGTATCAGTAGGAGTAGGTTTCGTATACTGAAACAAGATTATGTTTTCTTAGATACTCCTGTATGCAGGAGTTTTTAATTCCAAACTTGAGTTTGAAAATGGTAAACAAGGGCTAAAAGATCTTATTTTTTTTCCTGACTTGAACTGAGAAAAAGTAAGTTGTATAACTGTTGCTTTAAAGAAGCAGCTGGTAGCATATGTCAGGACAGTTTGCTGCTATTATCACCTCTTAAAGAGATTGAGGAAATTGAATTGCTGACTGATGTAGTTGGGGGTGAAGGTCACCTTCCAGGAACCTAGCGACTGCTGTATGATCCTACTTTAAAAATTCTCCTTGCAAAGTTCCATTTTGGAAAAGCTCTTTCGTTTTACAAATTATATTTTTAAGATGCGACAAATTTTCTTCTATAAATATATAATATATTTCTATTTGTCATTATTTATGTATAGAAGAAAACAAATCTATCCTCTTTCCCTTTTACCGCTCTTTACAGTTTGTAGAAACCAGCTGTGGAGAAATAAAAGGTAGAAAGGAATTTGGATGAAAAGGAAAAACAAAGTAAAGAAGTAATTTTGGAGAGTTCTTTCAAGTCAATCTATACCTGGGAGTGATGACAGGAGGCTGATGTCTGTTTTCTGCTGGCATCGTACATGAAGATAGAGCCTACCTTGGCATGAACAAGAGCACATCTAGAATAACTGAAACAACTCTGTATTAAAATGTAAAATGCCATCTATTTTGCAGATTAATTTACATTAATTTAAGGTACAACTGAATTTTCTTGGAAGTGTTTTTACTGTATAATATTCTGTCCTGAGGGTTGAAAGTAGGAAGGGGTGTGTCTTCCCCAAATGATGATACTGACCTTTCAAAATGCATAGTGTGGTTAAGACACAACAAACTGGCATGTTTGGAGAACTGACTAATGAAGGAACCAAATATATTCATTCTTCAAAATGTACAGGATTTGAAAACTTTCCCACTGGACTCTGTTTGCTTATATTTGAGATCTCTGTGATTTTTTAAATTCTTAAAAATTTTTATTTATTTATTTATTTATTTGTTTATTTATTTATTTATTTATTTATTTATTTATTTATTTATGTTTTGATACAGGGTCTCGCTTGTAGTTCAAACTGGCCCTGAGCTCAGCCTCAGACTCACATCAGAGCAATTTTCCTGCCTCTGCCTACTGAGTGCTGGGATTGCAGGTGTGAGCCACCACGCCCGGCACTGTGGTATGTGGTACGATGGCTGGTGGGTGTGGTTACCAGGGATTGAACCTGGGCCCTTGCACTTGCAGGACGCTAAAACCACAGAGCTAAATCCCAGCCTCCTCTGTGATCTTTTATCTAGAATGAAACATTGTGTATCATTGTGAACCCTGGATAGGAGACACCAATGAATCTTTCAACAAAATAGAACATTTCTTCTGATGAGAGAATGTGGAGGCTGATTTTACTTTAAAAGGATTTACTGAAGATGGAGAGGAAACAGTTCAATTGCAGTTATTATTTTTAGTTGATCTTGAGTTTCATTCTTTAGTGGATTGTCAAAAAAATGAACTATTTTTTTTTTGGTGCCAAGGACTATTCTAACTTCTACATAATCAGTAGACCACACCACAGACATTTCTTCTCTTTAAACTTATAAGACTTTATGAAATTATCTTACATTTATAATGTCAAAGAAAGAGAAGGGACAAGTAAGACTTACTTCATTGGGCCAAGGGTATGGATATGGGTTACCAGATATAGTCATTTACATTAGGTCTTTCTCTCTTTTTTTGGTGTGGGTGATCAAACTCAGGACCTTGCATTTGTGAGCAGGGGTGGTGCCACTGAGCTAAATCCCTGGCCCTACGTTAGATCTTGAGAGATGAGTAGCAGTTGGCCTGTGAGGTTGTTTAGAGGCTGTGGTAGAGTGTATGGCAAGGCCTTGGCCTCAGGTGGGAATATGCAAGGCAGTGGTGAGCTGAGATACAGGGAAGCAAAGGAAGGTGGTAATTGGAAGGGTCCAGACTATGCTAGGCTTTTAGGCTATGCTAAGATTAGGTTGTAAAAGTCACAGTAAACCCTGTCAAGTGTGCTTAGTAAGGTAACATGATGAGTTACTGTTCTTGAAAAAAAAAAGAAAATCAATCTAGCTGTAGTATGGAGAATGGACCTTACAAAGGTGGGGATGGTTGTGGAAGACCATTTACAGTGACAGAAAATAAATGTCCAGACATGATGAGATTTTTTTTTTTTTGAAATGGGTATTTTGATTTAGAGATCTTCAGGGAAAGTAGAAGGAAGTAAATGGTGGTGTCAAGATTTCTGTGTTAGAAATGGTACAGTTATATGGCTGCCATATTCATACTAGAAGTAGACAGGCAGAGCTCAGAAGATAAAGATTTGGAAGTTAAGATATATAGATATTACTTGAATCATGTGAGCAAATGAGTTTTCTAAGTCCAGGAGTCTATGGATCAGAATGAAAAAGGAACATGGATGGAAGAAAGGATCTACAGTGTTGATAATGTAAGACAATGGAGTATATTCAGTGGGAACAGTTATCCCATTCCAAAGAAAACTTGTCTGGAATTGTAAGCTTGAGTGATTTGCAAAAGATTGATGAGTACCTTTACCCACAGTGACTGTGGAGAAACTTTTACTTCTCCACTTTGCTCTTTACCTTAAAGTTTCTTCCCTTTCTCTTCCTCCTCATCAAAAATTCATCTTGTTATCTGCCTTCCTGTTTTTACATCAGTTTCTTCCTCACTCTCAGGGAGGGGGTTGGATTGTGTGACGTTGCGTCAGCCTCTTCACACTCTGCAGTTTAACACCATGTTCTGTGTTTGCTGAACTTTTTTGGGCCAGATGAGCTCCAGACTCAGCTTTGATAGCAAGTAGGAGGTGCTCAAAGCTCATCGCTTGGGTTCAGTTTCATTTGCTGATTATTGGTCCTGGGGTTGAGTCAGAAGAGAAAATGCTAAGTCTTTCAGGTCTCAGAAGTCTGCTGCAGTCTATGAAATATCTACAAGCGTACCTCTAAAAGTAGTTCAGTGCATTCTTCCACACTGGAAAATTACATTTTTTTGAAGGGGAAAAGAAGTTAAGGCTTAAAAAAAAATTCTAGTCTTATTATCAAGGTGAAACCATTTTTAAAATATAAGGATTTTTAGATACAGTAGCCCTTAACATTTTTTACTTTAAACTTTCTGTTCCTCACCCTTCTGGCTTTGAAGATAACCTTCAGAATGTAAATGGATGCAGCAGGGGTTGGAGCCCGGAACCAACAGTTCTGATGCGGTATCTCAAAGAATGCGGCGGTCTCTTTCTTTGTAGATTGCTAAGAAAACTGTCAGTACTTAAAATGGAAAAGCGGTCTGGTTGTGTCTGACATTAACTCAGTAATTGCCTTGAGAGTTTAAAATCTACTACAAGTGAAAAAGCATCACATAACCTGTTTTTTACTGCGCACAGTGGTGTCTTTTATTCTTTTTTTTTTTTTTTTTTTTTTGAGGGAAGGTTGCAGGAAGCAATGTCTTAAACACTACAAACATAGAGCGGAAGAAAGAGATCCACAGTTTTGCATCCTAGAAAAAATAATCGGCTGGAGGCTATTTTTAGGTTCACTTCCTTTGATAATATGTTATTTAGCATTTAATCTCTACTAAGATTCAGATCAGTCTGAAAACAGAAGGAAAAAATAAAAGGTCTGTGTCCAATGCGGATTGGTAGGACAGATATATTAAAAAAAACTATTATATATCTTATAAAAGTGTATCTAGGGCCAGGGATTTAGCTCAGTGGTTCTGGTGCCTGTTTTGCAAGTGCCAGGGCCTGGGTTCGATCCCAGGTAACCACATACAACAATGCTGGGTATGGAGACTCATGCTCACAAGCAGTCAGAACCACATACCACAGTGCCGGGCGTGGTGGCTCATGCCTATAATCCCAGCACTTGGGGGGCAAAGGCAGGAGGACTGCTATGAGTTCGAGGCTGGCCTGGGCTACATAGTGAGCCCAGGGCCAACCTGAACTACAAGCAAGACCTTGTCTCAAATAAATAAATAACGGTTGTTTTATTAACTAATGATTTTGTTTCAACAGTAGCTATAATAGAGTGGGTAGAAGTATCTATGATACCAGTTTTAAGATACCATTTTATTTCAGTTCATTCTCATAATAACCTGCCAAACAGGTATAGATATTCAAGATGAGGAAACAGATTGAGAGGAGCTAAGGATTGTACTCAAAAGTGGAAATGAAGTAATTTTACCCCTGTTGTGTCAGGTTCAATCATCCTTTCTTTCACTATTTTCCAAAATTGCTTCCCTGTAAAGGTGAATGTCAAGGTGGGATCTGGAAGATGTTAATTCTGGGAAGATGACCCCAAGAATCACAGGGAACAGAGAGAATGAATTTCTGGCAAATTCTTTAAATTTTTTTTCCCTCTCTCTCTCTCTCTTTTTTTTTTTTAAATGGGCTAAAGACCTCATAGTAATAGGCTTATTATGAGCACAGCTAATGACCACAAATTGACAAAGTTAAGATGAGGTTCAAAACTGAAATAAGACCTTAGTCCCTGTACCCTATTGATAACTTCCCAACCCAAGCAAGAATATAAACTTTTGTTGTTTGTGTATATGTGTATATTTGTGTGCATCCAAAAACAAATAGAAAAAATTTGGCAGATTTTCTGCTATGAGGTAAGTTAAATATTGCTGTATAAATGTATTGAATTAGTTTTCATTTCCCTCTTCTTCAAAGTGCTGTAGCAAATAATATATGGCTTTCAATGTAGCTGGTTAATTTAAAGTCAGTGCTAAAAAGAAATATGTATCAGAATAAAACATTTTTGCAGCTTTTCCTCATTCCTAGTGACATTTTGAAGCAACAAGTTGAGGGCCTTCTGGATTAGGGATATTTTTTCCCTAGAAATTTACCAATTGCTTCTTTTGCACAATTCACTTCAGAGCATCGCCAGAAATTAACACCTTGTGACTGTCTTATTTTCTTTCCTTATAGCATATTCTTGTACATTTATGGATCTCAATTAAACTCTGACCCAATTCCCATATTTGATGTCCCTTAAAATAGTAAATTTTTGAGTGGACCCATGCTTTTACAGTTTTCTAGACATATAGAAGACACATGCTAGACATATAGCATGGCTGACAGCCTGATGTTGTGTGTGATTTGTGAAACTGTGTGAATGGACCTCTTTAACAGAATTAATATTGGTAACACATGTCCTTCTGTGGCCCAGTATGTGTATTAGCTTTAGCTTTCCACACAGCTGATCTTCTGTAGGACTGGCCATGCTTAGTAAAAGACATGTTCAATTTCAGTGTTTTCTTTCTTTCCAAAGAAGTAAACAACTCTTGGGTTTGAAGTTGAGTGCCATTGATAGCTGAAGGGTTTTGCATATATTAACTGCTCTACGCCTCAAATTTTACAACTGTCAAGTGACCACATGCAGGTTTATTCAAAGGCTTGGACATATAGTTTTGTGGAAAGCTAAAAATAGTATTTGAAATGTAGAGGAAACAGTAATTATTTGAGACTATCCTTTGTCAGTCATTTTTATCATTATGTCATGAGAGGCATCAGTTCATAATTCCAATTGGTTAATATTTTATCTTAAAGGATTTTGTTTGTTTATTTCCTCCAGAAGGCTTACATCTTTCTGTGTGTAATGTTTGCGTTGTGGAGAGTCTCAAAACAGCTTTGATTTGTCATCTTAATAAAAGAAAAGCTAAATTAAACTAACTGAAGTCCTAGTTGTTTTAATAAATATTTTCAGTGAGGCTTTCTAGAGTAAAGTAAGAGTCACCTAAGGATAAAAATATTAATTTAGTTTTAATTTAATGTGTTGTAATAATGCATACTGATTTTATTATACTCGTCTTTCCTCTGAGGTGGGGACAAAACCAAACCACCCATCAAAATAGGGCTCAAGGGCCGGGGAGTTAGCTCAGTGGTTCCAGCGCCTGTCTTGCAAGCACAAAGACCTGGGTTCAATCCCCTGTAACCACATACCATACTGGGCGTGGAGACTCACAACCAGCAGCAACCAGTACCACATACCACAGCACTGGGCGTGGTGGCTCATGCCTGTAATCCCAGCATTCAGGAGGCAGAGGCAGGAGGATTGCTGTGATGTGAGTTGGAGGCTGAGCTCAGGGCCAGCCTGAACCACAAAGTGAGACCCTGTCTCCAAAAACCTAAAAAAAAAAAAAAAACAGGGCTCAAACCATAGAAATCAACATGAAAAGGGCTTCACAAACTCTGAGAGTTTAATATAATCCCTGAAAATTTAGGATAAACCCAGAAAGTTTAGGATAAATACTTTTTTGATTCACTGGAGCAAAGCTACATATTTAATGTACATGAAAATATTATAAATGAATGCTGTTAAGCACACTGCTTTTAACTGAATTATTTAGACATGTTCAGCACAATATGATTCATTTTCTGTAGCTTTCCAGGGAGTGGGCTCTATGATTTAAAATTTCTTTTATAAGAGGTGAGAAAAATGAGGATTTATTACCAGGAGAGCTGGATTACAGAGGTCCATTTTATCTATGACTAAAAAATGGCATGGCTAGCAGTAAGGGGCTTTTAAAATATTCAAATGCTGGCCAGCATTAGTAGAATGTATTTAGTGTAGCTTTCTTTGCTTACCATGTTTAACACAAGACTAATGTGATCTTATCGTCTCCTATTAAAAAATGTTCTTATATCTTTTTGCTGTTGAGCTAAGAAGTGAAAATCTTGCTTGACTTCCAGGGGTTGGAAAAAACCAAAAATGAATAAACGGACTGGGTAGGGTCTGCAGGCTGCTGGATCACATATTCTTCCAGGAAGGACTCTGTGATTATTGCCACGTTAGAGTTTTAAGAGGAAAATATGGATTTTTAAATATAAAATTTTTCTATATTGTATAATTTGTAGGAACTTTTAAAATATATCCTTTATAGAACACACTTGAGATATATCAGCTGAGGTTTCTTCTTACAGATGAAAGACCATATTCAATCTGTACCAACTTTCCTTTCCTCTTGTCTTTCTACTCTTATCCTTCCTGACTTTCCTGTTTTTAATACACACAGCATCTGCACTCCAGTTGTGTTCAGTTCTTTGTCTTTGCCAGAAAACATGAATCACTCCTTTGTTTTCTCATACAGGCTTGTATACGCATACCCTGTATCCTCTCATTTTTGCTTCCTCTCTTTCCATGCACAAATTTAACGAAATTTCTAAATGCCCTTTGAAGTATCAAAATGTGGGAAGTCTTTTGAGAAAAGTTGTGCAGTTGTCTGTTCCCAGAACCAAGGTAAATACTTTCCAAGAAACTGCAGAAAAGTTTACTTTGAATTATTCTTTTTAAAAAATCTGTACATTGACTTATTATCTCCTATTTCTGTTCAGTCCCCTTTTACATGGAGGGGAAGCACAACATGACCAGATAAAATGTACATGTCTAGGTTTAGGTCCTGCAACTTGTCAGGCCTCATACTCATCATTCCTGCTTTGAAGAGCCTATGGCTTGGGACCAGGAGCCAGTCTTTGAGACTCATGGGAGAGGAAATGTTTAGATGTTTGGTGATTCAGAATCAGACACCAACGACAGATGACCCATAATTCTTTATTTTTTCAGATTGTGCTCAAAATTTTTTCTCAGTTCAAGTTAACCTTTATCAGAAGAGAGAGAGAGAGAAAGATAGAGAGAAAGAGAGCAAGAGAGAGATAGAGAGAGAGCACTGTGTCATAATATCAATACATAACAAGCTGCGGATCATTTTTCTGCCCACAAGCTAAACAAATGACTCATTCTCAGCCTTCATGACTGCTCATTGTGTACACTCAATTGTCTATTTTAAAGGATTCTCATTTCTACTCCATTGGCAGCATTTCATGACAGTAGGAGCTGTATATTATTAACCTTTGTATCTTTAGTGTTTACCAAACAAAAAGAGCTTAAATACTTGTCAGATGAGCTGTCTAGATGTAAAATGACTATAAAACATAATATAAGATCTCAGTTTTTTTTATGGTCAATATTTCATGACACAGGCTGCCAAAAGAACTACAGGCTCCTTGACCAGTCTCACATTTGCTAAACAAATAAAGTGAAGGCTGATAGGACTTCACATTTGCACTGCTTCACATTTTAGGCAGATGGAGCAAACAGATCTTGCTGTGGACCTATTTTATTTTCTCCATCCCTCTTGAACTTGGAAAGCACCCAGTATTTGCTCAGCTCAGTCACTGGAATCATGATTATTCTCACCCCAAGTTCCTTGAATTTTACTGAGAGTTTAAAAGGTGGACAAAAATACTTTATTATGAGCCAGAAAGTAATTTTGAATTAGTGTGTTGGGCTGAGAATATTGTGCCATTTATTCTTCTGATTTTATCTAGAAATAAGGCAATACATAGAGAAGATAAATACACATACAGCTCTCTTAGCTGTTCAGTGATTCAATAAACAGCTAACACATGGTCTCTAACAGGTGCTATACAGATATGATACATTTAGCTTGCAACTTCCTTATAAGTTATGATTGACAGCTCTGAGACATAAACCCCATATGTTTCAACTATTAAGGATTTATCTGGCTTCAAAGATGGAACTCTTTCTATGGTACCCCAAATCTGTGAATGCAGCTTCATTTCAGTTGTCTTTATAACTCAACTTCACTGCAAACTATTTTAAGAGTTCTAAAGTTCTCTCAATTAGGAGAAACTAGTGGATACACAGGCTTTAGAAGTAAAAGAACAAATAGAAGTCCTGCTTGTAGGTAAGATTCTCTCTGCCAAGTCCTATATTATAGGCTTTGGTGTTTATATTGGTTTTTATTCTTTCATATCACCTCACAGCCAAATGGAAAGTAAACTTTTGAGAAATTACAACTACTACTTCTTCTCCTGTTAATACTGATTACAATACTATTTGAATTTTAAGTATATAATACTATATGATCTGAAGATACAAAAATCAGAGGCCATTTGACTTCAGTTCATAACTAATTTCTTACATGAACGTGGAACCTACATAAGATTTGTTTTAAAAGAATTTGAAGATACTGTTAAGGTAATATGTACTTTAACATGAAGCATTGAGTTAGAGGTAACTGGACTTGATGAGAAACATTTGAAATTTATAACAGATGTGATAATAAATTTCAGTAGTGAAACATTTGACTAATGAATGGTTAGGAAATTATTTTTTCTTTCATGAAGACACATAGAGATAGTGGCTGAAATTGGTCAAGTAGTGTAGCAATATCATGGTTAGTTTCTCTGATATCCTACTGGCCTTTTTTAATATGATAAAAGATGGCTGCCACATTACTGGACATCAGGTCTGCATTGTGGGGAAGAGGGGAATCATGCCAATTATGAACAAAATCTTTCTGAGAAACTCCCGACTCCTATTGCTGGTACTATATCTTCAGACACAACTATGTCTCGAAGGCCATCTGTTATTCTGAGTAAGAATGGAAAATTCTATATTCTTAGACTTACCACAAATTTTCTTTATTTTTTTTTGAGGGAGAACTGTGAATATTAAAATTAATTAACCACATCTCTACCATAATTTACTTTTCTAGTCTTTACATTGAAACAAGATGGGAAAAAGAATGGGCCTGATAACTATATTTATCTTTAAATCATACAGTTGTAGAATTAAATAAAATGTGTGGAAACACTTCACAGAGAGTCTCAGAGTTAATAGCATATAGTGATTTTCAACATTAATAAATATGGAAACAAAAATTGAATTTTAGCTTGGTAATTGCACGTTTTTATCCTAGGCTTCTGTATATGCTACAAATTCGCAAGGAAAAATGATATTCTAACTGAAATTTAACTTTGGAACCCATTATTTATATTACATTTCTAAGCATACTTTTATTTGGGCTCATGAGTTTAAGATATAGACAAATAATTTCTGCTTTTTAAACATGTAAAGTATTCTGTACTGTCACAGAAACATGGAGGATTAGTCACTGGGGGCATCATACTCCATTACCCAAACCCTTTTCTGCACAGCAATATTTAATTTACTATAAAAGGGAAAAACAAGACACTGAGACATTAAACAAACAGCAAACCATTGTACCTTTCTATTTAGATCATGAGATTATATGCATGCATGTAATATATTTTGCATGTATAAATGAAATGATGAATGATTTATAATTTGTGTAAAGACATCACAAAATATGTTGAAATAATTTATTGAATTATTTTAGTTCATCCAGTGAACCTAGTGATATTGATGCAATATTATCCTTAGAAAAGAAATGGAAAGCACAGCAAGTGGAGAGTCTCTTTAAAATAGCCTTTTACTTCTCATAACAACAAACAAATTGATTGTTGTCATCTTGTTACCTATTACTAAAACAACAACAACAACAAAATGAAATGTAGCAGCAAGAAATTACAAACAGAGTAAGTAAACTCTTATTTGGTATGATAGACTAGAGTTTTGTTTTCTTTGCTTTTTAGTTTATTTTTCAGTAAACCTGTTCAGTTTTGGACATTTCTCTTCAAGTATAATGATTATTTGCAGATAAAAGATACACTTTAATTGTAAAATGTTGCCACGGATGTTGGATAAGTAAATTGGATTAACTTGCATGTTATATATGAAGTTCAAGTAATACTAAAAGGTAATTAGAGCTAGGAAGAAGCATTTCCTTTTAAAATATTTAGGGGGAAAATAATACAGGAAACCTATTGCATTCACTTGTTCAAAATATTCAGTAAAAAAGGTGTGCTAAAATTGTAAAAAGATTTTCATAATACAACTGAAAGGATCAATTATCTATTGACATAATAATGTGTGTAACTAATCACCCCAAAATGAAGAGATCTGGTTTCTCTAACCACAATCTGGTTTCTAACACACAATTGGTTATCCTTCTTGGATATGGGTTTGTTTGGTGATTGTGCTGGGATAGGGTGGGATTATTCTGAATTGGAGTAGCTCATGCATTTGTTATCTGCTGGCCGTTTAGCAGAGGATTATTTTATGAGGACAGCTTTAACTTGGACAACTCAGCTTTCTTCTTCACCTGTTATATCCCTTCTCCACAGCAGCCTAGACCTTCATTTGATAGTGGTATCAAGGAGTGAGCCCTCCTTGTTAGGCAGATAGAGTAGAAGTCTACCTTCCATTTTGAACCTCCCCTTGGGACACACTGACTAACAACCCATGGACTACAGCACATCAGCTGTACAGCTACCGCTCGGAGTGAACAGGGATGCACAGTACAGACCACAAACATAAGGAAGCTGTTATTTTCAATTGTCAGTGTCACCAATCTATCACACTAAGCTTATTCTTGCTTTTGTTGGGTAAGTATGCAAAGAGCAGCTTCTATTCTCTGACTACTTCAGGCTACTTTCTTGAAAAGTTACTGATTTGCTGCAGAATTGTCAAACTCATTTGTGTATAGTTTGTAGAGTTGTAGTTTTTGTTTGTTTTGTTGTTGAGAAGGGCATCTCATTGTGTTGCACACATTGTACTTGAGTTCCTGAGCTCCAGTGACCTTTGTTCCTCCGCTTCCTGAGAGTGGCATCAAACATGTGCACCACCTTACCTGAAGCTTATTTTGCTCGACAATTACTATATTCTTAGACCTACCACCAATTTTCTTTCTCTCTTAGGGGAGCACTTTGTGAATATTAAAATTAATTGATCATGTCTCTACCATACATTTTTATGTATCTTTTCAAAGATTGTTTATTTTTTTGGTGGTTGTAGGGATTGAACTCAGGCCCTTGTGCTTCCAATGCAGGTGTGGTATCACCCGAGCTAAATCTCCAGCTCTCAAAGATTTTAACTTTGACTCTTTTTAAAGTCTTATTCTTGACTTAGGGAAACCTTACCTATAAGAGAAAAAAGTTATCAAGGGGCCGGGGATTTAGCTCAGTGGTTCTGGTGCCTGTCTTGCAAGCACAAGGACCCAGGTTCGATTCCCCGTAACTGCATACAATACTGAGTGTGGAGACTCACACCCAGCAGCAACCAGTACCACATACCCCAGTGCCGGGCATGGTGGCTCATGGCTGTAATCCCAGCACTCGGAAGGCAGAGGCAGGAGGATTGCTGTGATGTGAGTTGGAGGCTGAGCTCAGGGCCAGCCTGAACCACAGAGTGAGACCCTGTCTCAAAAAAAAAGTCATCAAATACTTCTTTAAGTAGATTATGCTAGACAAAAGGAGAAAATACCCATTAACTGTGAAGAATCCTTTATGAATGCAGTGTTCCATGTCACACTGTGTTTTCTAGATGTAGAATGTTGTGCATATATCAATAAAAACATTAGAAAAGTGACCTGTATATGCCGTAGGAGTGTGACTTTGTCATAACTAGTTAAATTTATATTCCCAGTCATAAGAATTCACTATTGCTATTGTCACTGGCTAGCACAGGTTCTGGTAGTGATAATGGTTAAAACTAAAGCAACACTGTAAGTTTACAAAGGGACGTTTTAATTGAAAAGTATGGAAATAAAGAAGAGCACATCTCTGACAATGTCCAATCTGGTCTCCTGACAGTGGAACTTTAAAAAAGATAGAAAAGAGTGTCTATGGGAAATACTGATGGTCCTACAACTCTGAAAATGTAGATCCGAGCAGAAAACAGTTTTGTGGTGTGCCATGTGGACTAGCTTCTGGTTCATCATTATATTGGCTTCAGTTTCCATAATTCTAGGGGAACCTTCACGTCTTGAGGGACAGTTTGGTGCTCATGTGGTGACTGTTTTTGTTGGTGGTAGTCTCAGCCATGTCAAGCTCAGCATTTCCTGGGACTTAGGTACTACAGATTTAGGACAATGGCTAGACATGTCCAGGTGCCCCTCTGGCAAGGGTCTGGAGCCAGACAAGCGGACATTATTAAAGCTTGCAATTGAGTATCCTTGAGAACTCAGAAAATTACTTTAGTTTTTCCTCAGTCTTGAAGGCAGATGACATAAGCTGGATAAATTTAGAACTGATAAATCCTCTTGTGCAGACATTGCCTGAATGATGAACACACCTATATCCAAAGCTTTTAGGAAATGAGAAATGCAACAATGAAGACTACAATTTTTTCTGCTTTCTGTTAAGTAGGGGTAAATAAGGAGGGGAAAAAGAATGTGATAATAACAAAGAAAAAAGGAAACAAAGCTTATGTATACAGGGGGTGGGAGGTTTCAGGATAGGGGGAAGGGGAAAAATGAGAATCAAGTCATATCATATTCTAGTACTAACTCTCAATGTTGAATGTGATGATAATGTGTATTCATAATGTACCAATAAAGATTTGAATTAAAAAAATATTGGACATTTGCAAGTCCAAATGAAGAGTGGTAGGTTTCAGTAAAAATTGCTTCTATGTCCCTGATTCCTTCTGAAGAAATCACATTTTCAATACTGCTCCAATTGAAGGGCCCAGGAGTTTGCTTTTTGTCCCTCTGGTGGTTTTTAACTCTGTCACTGTTAGAAAGATTCATGTTACTGCCTTAAATTTTTCTAACCTTATGTAAGCAGATGCTTACTGTGAAAGATACAAAATCTCACATTTTGCAGTTGGAGAAATGGGTGTTTTCCTAAGGTAACTTGAATTTCTAAGGCATATGGCTCTAATTTTGCCATTATATTAAATAAAAAAAATGTTTAGACTAAAATTTCAGTCTGGAAAGTTACATGCATAAGGAAATAGAAGTGAAGAACCACAGCAATTATTTTCCAAGATGTAAAGAAAATGCAAATGAACGCTATTTGTGAGCTTATGAAAGATATATGAAACCACATAAAGCAGCCATCTGTTAAAATAGTTCAAAAGCAAAAGTTTGGTTAGTTATCGACTAGTTTTAATAAGCTTGAATGTTGCCAGTTCACCCACAAAGAATTTCAATAGAAAGTCAACTCTTCATTATATTTCAGTCAGCATTGCATGATCAGTGTCAGATCACGGTAGCTCATGCACAGCAGCAGGTCGACCAGATGCTGAACATTAAATTAGAAAAATAACAAGCCAAAATTCTTCTTGCAAGCTCTGATTCCCTCCTTGCCTTCCTCCTACATATAAAAATCAGAGATGAGGGGAAAAATGGATATTGGGACGGACTCCAGTTAGATAGCATTGGGGTCCTGTTTTGTGTATTTTACCTGGCTTTGTTTATGTTCTGGTTTCTATGATAGAATTGTATGTGGTAAATAGCTGGTGGTTTGGAGATGTCTTGAATACTCTTCTGAAGAATATTTACACTTTCTCAAAATAGATCACTTGGCAAACTCAATACATAACTCATATAACTATAGCTTCTACTTTAAAGGGGTTCTTTAAAGATTTTTTATCTTTTTAATTTTCCTTTTTTCTCCCATAATATACAGATCCATTTCTTTTTAAAATGGCCATTGGCCTAGTTATAGAAGTGCAGAGAAAAACATGATCAGTCTTTATGAGTGGAAATTACTTTATATATACAGATTTGAGAAGTTAAGTATTTTATTGCCATGAAGCTATCTCACCCATAACAGCTAATTCATCTGATACTTAAACTAGATGATATTTAAGTATCATTTTAGTGAGTATTATCTTTCATTGAAAATAACATAAAAGTATCATAAATAATCATACAAGAAATCTCAGAAGGTCTCCTAAAGAAAATAAGACTTTTGTGTGTTCTGTACTACTTAGTACTGTAAGAATACTGAATTAGCTAAATTTCTGTGCTCTTTTTCCTTCCTCCCTTCCTCCTCCCTTTTTTCCTTCCTACTTCCCTTCTTTTTCTCCTATCCTCCCCCTCCCTGTCCCTTGCCAGTGTTTTCTTCCAATCCTAGTCCTATTTCTCTTTATATTTCTCTGGATTGAGAAGAGGGTCTTATACTTGACAGGCAGTGCTCTGTCGACTGAGACACATCTCAAGCCCTAGATTTCAACTCTAAATGGAAAAATCCATCTATAAAAACCCAGCTTTTCTCAAAGACAGTTATGCATTTTGAGGCATTATATTACTTATAATTTATTAAAAATTAAGTCATAGTTCCATGTATGATTGTACTTGTCTTTATTGCTACAATTTTAAATATAAACAAAAACTATTCAGTGTGTATAATACTAACGAAACCACTGAATATATATACATTTTAAAGTTGATTTTATTGGTTTATTTTGTACATACATTAGAGTCCTATTCAACATTGAGAATTTGTACCTGTATGTGACACATCTTGATTCTCGTTTTTCCTATTCCCATGCCTTTTCAATAATCCCAAACCCCGTATAACATGAATATATATTTTAATGTTACATTAAGTACAAAACAACCCAAATGTCCAATATTAATAGTTCAATATTGAACTATTTTAACAGATGGTATTCTTCCTAATAATATATAAAATATTCTTGAGCAAAATAAATTCTATTAGTATCTCAAAATCTGATAAACACTGTCGCTATAAAGAGCCATAATAATTAAGGAAGATTAAGTTTATGGGACTTTAAAATTGCTGTTACTTGTACTATTGGTGGTAGCATAATACATGAAAACTGAAAAAGATGAAACTTTCTAAAGTAATAAAAAGAGCCATGAAGTTTTCAGTCTCCCACATGGAGAATTTTTGAACAGCTTAGGTAAAATAATGTGAGCTATGCTTTGCCTGAGATATGTATCCCAGGTTTCCCAGGTCAGGGGCTCTGCTGGCTGGTGGGGAAGTCCCCTTAATGAGGAGACAAAACAGTAGGATTAACTACTGGCCTGTATGAAAGTGAAATGGTGTAATGGGTAACTTTCTGCTATAGGAGTATGAATATAATTGCCAAAAAGGCCATTAGAAAAAGTCTATTTACAGATGAAATTCTCTCTATAGTGTACAAATTTTCTTGATGTTATTGAAATTCACAAAGATAACTTTATAACCTCCAAATGTTTTCTGATGGAATTTTGATTCTTTAGAATGGAGATCAGCAGAATATGACCTATAGTACTAATGGGCTCATTGTTTTGTTTTATTTTAACTAGAGTATTTTTGCTGAAGAATTGAATAGAAAGAATAGAGTTCCACACTATTTTATGGAGAGTCCTGAAAGATCCAAGACACACAAAAATTTTTTCATGTATGCATTATTCAATACTAATAGACAGAAAATGTTGGAGAACAATGTGGCTGAGAATGTGTTTCAAGATGTATGTTATGGTGCATAAAGATAAAAGCAATCTATCCTTAGGAGTCCATGTGAATGAACTACTTACAGACCCTGTTCTCTTGGAACAGTGTTTTTCAAATCTGCTTGCTATTGCCATATTTCTTAGCCTAATTCCAGTCCTACTGGTTTCTGTCTGAATTATGGAGCAGCCAAGATGATTCAGCTAGAATGGTCCTGTAGATAATCATTTCTGGGCTACTGTACTGATATATCTAAGGAAAAAATTCTTTGGAAATTGAGAACCAATGCATGGTATCCAAGTAAAGCCTGGTGGATTTAATCCATTTTGATTGGTATTTAGTTTATTAGCATTAAATAAAATTTCTTCTGATGATACATGCATGTCTAATCTCTGTCAGAAATGTATTATTTTTTGAAATCTGAATGTGGAATTAGCATAGAGCAAGGTCGATCTTGCTCAGCGAAGTCACTAAAATTTTCATTCACTCCTCATCCCAAGCAGTCCCCAGCTCTTGTTATTAACCTTATGATTACATGGCTGCAGGCTGGGCGCAGAGATAATGCCTTTCTATGCTGTCACTGCCACTAAAAACATCAACAACCAAAGGAGATTGCACTGCTGAGTCATTATAGTTATCTTTGTTTGGCTGAAGCACACTGTTCACTTTGTTCTCAGAATGCTTTTATCTCTCAAGCTGTAATATCTAGTTCACCCTAAAACATTCCTTCCTTAATTCCTGACCAGAAACCTACATGAGCATTACATGCTTCTCTGGAAAGAAAGAAATCTCCCCTCTGAGACAGTGGAATTGGTTTCTGGAGACAATTCTGTCACTAATCAGTGTAGTTTTTTTTTTTTTTTTTTTTTTAAGTCACTGATTTCTTATGTAGGTGTCTTTACAATAATTTCTATTCTTCCTGTGTCACATTACCATGTATCAAATATAACCATCTAAGTGAAAGAGCTCTAGAAGAGAAATACATTTTTCTCTTTAACATAACTTTTGACCTCTTTATTTCAGTGTGTCATCTCCTTTTTTTCCCTACCATTTTCATGAAAGGTGCCTTAGTGGTCTCCTGCTCTGCATTTGGCTGCTGTTTTGATGATCTTCCTAAAGTCTTCTGGTTTCTGGTAGGACAGTGTTTATTTTTTATTTAGCACTTAAAAGCTTCAACAACTGGGTGCAATATAATCTTTCTTCCAGCAATTTGAACTTTCTCTCAACCAGTAATTTGTACTCTGTGCCTGTGCTTGTGTTATTTCATCTTCTTGAGTGCCTTTCATTCTGACAATTTCCCCTTGGCTCAATTACATTTTTTAAACCTACATTACCAGACAGAATTTCTCTCTCTCCCTTTTTAAAATTCAACTACCCTTATTAGCATGTGAATTTTCTTAATATCAAGTATTAATACCTTTTTCTTTTGTGATTCTCTAGCTCCTAATTATTTCCAAAGGCTTCTTTCACACTTCTGCTTTCTCTTGGCATAATATTTATATAACGGATTTTATATATTGAAGTGTATGCTTCTCTCAGATTTTAATGTTTCTGAAATTTGGGTTTAGCTTAAAAGCAACACAGGGCGAACTTTATTTTTTCTTTTATAAACATTAGTTTGATTTAGATTAATAGTGTCTTATATTCAGTGGCATAGAGTCTGTACTTTTCTGTAATGTGACGCTTGGCAAGCAAAGACCATGTTTTACACAATTTTTTATTTTCCACAGCTCCTTGCATGAAACAGGTAATCAATAAATGCTTTTTAAAACAGTAAAATACATAAACTGATATAAAAATGAAAGGTACAGTATAATATAGTATTCCTTAAACTGTGTGTGCAATGAGACCTTCAGAGTTTTGGGGAATTTAGATCATAAATCTTTCTTTTTTTCTATTATTTAGGCCCTTTGTACTCTTGTAATGATTTATTGGGAGAGATATAATGTACTTTGCTTGCTGAGATGTTTTGAGCTTGATCTGTTTATTTTTCCTCTGAAGTCCAGCGACTGCATTATGTTTTATGCTAGAATGCTTAAGTAGCTATAGTACCTTTTGCTTTGTTTCATTTTGTCTCAGAAATCTTGCTCAGCCAGCAAGGAGGCCTATTAGTATCTTTTGGGGAACCTATTTACAAGTAGTTCTGTCTTTGCCAAAAGTCATTGAAACATCATTTGATGCTACTTTGTGGCTCTAGGTTAAAAGAACCATCACTTTACATTATTGTGAAAAGATTTCTAATTATGTATGTGATTACCGAATTGAGAGATTTGTCTAGAAAACTTAATTTTCCTCTGGTTTGTTCCTTTAAATATTTTTTCTCCTCCCTGGTTTTTAGTAACGGATATATGATTTAGAAATTATCTCCTCTGAGCCTTTGTCCTTTTCCTTTCCGTTCTTGGATTATGGTTCCAATTTTTGAAGGATAAGAATAAAATTAAAAAGTGTATAATCTCTAATAGAATGCAATAACTTTTGTTCTTGATTATGTTTTTCTAGTTCCTGTTTAGATAACAAAATAATTATAGCAAGTAATGTTTTTTTGTTTAATTTTGCTCTGTTGTATGAAAAGTATTTTATAGTAGTTGTTTCATTTAGTGTTTCAATTAGCGTCTGAGCAGGAATCGTTACTCTTCTTAATAACATGCAAGCCAGACAACAGAATTGCTCAGAAGCGTTCAATAGATTCTTGCTGTGAACTAAAAGATCTTGATACTCTGAGCCTTTCCCTTTCACTCCGTTACTTGCGTGCCTTCATCTGCTGCCATGCTGCTCAGCATCGCGGCTCTAGTTGCACTCACTGCTTTTCTCGCTGAGCACCGTCTTGTCCTCCTCTCACTTCCATCCGGTCATCTTCTCGATGACACCTGGTCCTATATGAAAAGTCATCTCCAGTGACTCATATCCTATCTTTGTCCTTCCAGTGGATCTCATGTTCTAATATTCTTCACAGTTGTATTCATTCCCTTTTACTAACTCACTCATTGAAAAGTATGAAGTCAGGAGTTGTAGTGACTCTCATTAATTTGTGTATCTTCAAGCCCTAGAACAGGACTGGATATCAAATCAGCAAATAATATTTGTTGAATGAATCCATGCATCAGTAACAGACGTAAGTCAAGAACTTTACATCAGTGGACTCATGATTCAACACAGACTATTTTATTTTTTCACATTTGATGTTTGAATAGATTTCAGGGATTTGTTATATAAACGATGAAAGGGTGCCTGTCACTTCTCCACAGCGATTTGTCTGCATTGTGTTGCTTGGTAACTAAGCTGTGATCCCCTTGGCAGCCTCCTCTTCTACTTTTCAGAAGCTTCGTCGTCACATAATGCCTATGAGTTGTCTCCTCTGATTTTTTTTTTAAATTGAAATGTGTCCCTAATCTTTTCATCTCTGAACCACCAAATTATACTGGTGTCCATTGATGAAAACTGATGCTGAACATGTAGGGCATATTTACGTAAGACAGAGTCTTGTTTGCTGTTCGTGATATAACAGCTAATGCACTGGATACATATTGTCTGAGCATTGTGTTTCTCTCCATACATCTTATGTTCAGCAACCCAAATAGTAAATATTTGCCTTGATGACTACTTCTTCCAGATGATGCAAATAACCATGGGTTCAGTTTTTTTTGAAACACTTATACTTTTTGTTTTTGTAAAGCTTTTACATGCAAAATGCTGTATCCTTTCAATATATATTTTGGAAAACTAGTTGGGTGACATGGTCTAGAATATAAGATAGAGGATAATCAAGCTGCTGATAGGAGCAGAAAGTAATTTCTGAAAATGTTCCTATATCCACCTTGTTAATGTCAAGCATGATTTGAGCTGATTGATTTGATTGCTACTTTCTTTCTGTATGAGGTCTCAATGCATGAAGTGACTTGCATGTGTAATTTAGGTCTCTGTGATTTCAAGCAACCTAATGATATTCCAAGAGCTAAAACAAATTTCTCACTTTCCAGATAGGACACCTACATTTTCATTCTTCAATATGTTATATATCAGAAAAGCAAAGGCTCTTGTAGTTGATAGGAAGCTGAGAAAGTGCTAAGTTTTTAGATGTGGGTTCTGTGAATCAAACTTAGGGCTTTCTCAATGAGCTACTGCCCAAAACTTTTAATTTTTATTAAGGGACAGGATCTCACTACATTTTTAAATCACTCAGGCTAGGCTATAATTTTCTGTGCTCCTGCCATGCCCTTTAGAGGTCTGCTTAATGCACTAAAATTTTCAGAACTCTCCTGCTCTTGTTCTGTGATCCAACAGCACAACTATATGTAGATTCTTGACAGAAATGTGGGTAGGAGGTGTGTTTTAACCTACTATTCTGGTCTGTATTTCCTATAGTGTGCTATAAGCTTAGACTTCCAGACTAGTGATTTATATTTGAATAGCAGCTGTCAAATGAAATAACATTTATAAGATCCCCCTCGTCCTCTCAGCTTTTCATATGCTGTATTGATCCCCGATATTCTCATGTTCTCCTTCATTCTGTGTTGGGTTTGGATCCTAAATGTTCCTGAAGCCTCATGCTTTCTGAGGTGGGGCCTTTGGAAGGTGACTGGATCATGCGGGTTCTGCAGCTGACTTGGCATTAGGCTGTGGGACCTGCTCTAAGGAAACAGGACCCTGGGAGCATGCTCTCGATGCATGCTCATGTCCCTAGCTCCCCCTGTACCTCTGAGATCCACAGCCATCCTGGCAGGGCAGCTTTCTTCTGCTGCAGGCTCTGGAGACTGTCATTTTCTCTTTGGAAGCTGCCAAGCATAAATTAAAAATTCTGAAATGTGAATCAGAATAAAACTCTCACTTTTAAGTTGTTGGTGTCACATATTGTATCCCAGTGATGAAAAAGTGACTGAGGCATGGTCTTACCAAGCTCAGAGCCATAGGTCCATTCTGTTCTGAAGCATCTTCCTTCTTCCTGTCAG
>PVIR01004927.1:24844-75395 GCA_004026965.1 Petromus typicus
TATGTGGTACTGGTTGCTGCTGGGTGTGGGTCTCCACACCCAGTATTGTTATGCGGTAACCGGGGAATCGAACCCGGGCCCTTGCGCTTGCAAGACAGGCGCTGGAACCACTGAGCTAACTCCCCGGCCCTTAGAATGTACTTTTTACTTATTCTTTTAGGTATTAGAATGACATTTCTGCAACAGAAAATTATCTTTGATATAATTAATTTTCATATAAGAAAAGTAGGGTTTTGGATAGGATTGTCTGAAACTAATCAAGCAGTGCTTCAGGGTAATAAATATTTGATCAAAAACATTATAGTAAAGTCTCTATGTATTAGAATTTTTAAGATATTTTTTAATACCTGGACATATTGCAATCAACCTATAGTACTATAAAATACTAGAGCTGCAACCACTTGTACAGATTATATAATTGGGCTACTTGCTATCCCTCAGCTGCTTAGCAGATGAGGAAGCAAAGGTTCATAGACAATTACTTATTCAGATTGATGCAGTTAACCTTTCCTTCTGTGACCACCCTTCAAAAAAGTGGAGAGCCCTCTGGATTCAGAGTAAATATTTTGTTCTTGTGGGACTGAATATTACATTACAAATATGTAGAACATGTATATATATACATTCACCCAGCCCGCGTTCCATTGGATTGTGTCACTCATATTTATTCTAGCTCTTTCTCAGTTTGCTAGTTGACCAGACACTACCCTCTGGAAACACCCTCTTCAGCACACCCTGTAGTGTGCCTCCCTAATATTCTATGTCTCTGAGTTCAAAAAAGCTGCTAAATAAGAAGAATTATTGGACCATCTTTCCTAAATCTGACCAGCTGGCCCCATGGCATATCTACTCCTGTGCTCTGATGCTTGAGCTCTTATTTCTGCTTCCAGAAAACTTCCTGGACTGGCTTCCACTACAAAGCTGTTTTTAAAAATGGAGTGGAATAGAATGCATACATCTATATGCAAGTGGGAATACTTTAAATTCTTCTCATACCTGATGCCTCATAAAATTTAAAATGTATCATAAATCAACACAGATTGAATACTCAGACATCCAAATATTGACTTTCTTTTGATTTTACTCATGGGTGCTGTATTTCTCAACATGGTTACAGAGTCTGTGGAGGATTTTCTTTGGGAGGTGGAAAGTATTACAAGTTTATCAGAATTGCCTATTTAAAGTAATATTCTTAGATGACACTAAATTTTTAATTAAGTAGTAAGACAAAAATGTCCTTATTTTTTAGTGGTGGCTCTAAGTAAATAGGTACTCTCAGACAAATACAGTAATCTGAAAAACTAAAGAATGATCAAAAAAATTTCAACAATGTGGAAATTTATTCCCAAATTATTCTTGAATCAGAGATAAAATTAATGTGAACATTTAGAATTTTTTAAATAAAACAATGAAATATAATATACTTGAACCTATAGGTAACAGAATAAGCCATAATTAGAGCTATGAGTCTACCATAAGAAAAGAGGATAAAAATAAGGGAATTTAGAGATTAGAAACAGAAAACCAAAATAACCAAAGAAAGGAGAAACATAAGTAAAAGGTATTTTTGAAAACATAAAACTAGAAGTTAGACTCTATAGAAATAAAATAGTAATTATTTTGAAAATGCTAGTAAAATTGATAAACCCATAAAAGTCTATTAAAGAAATGATGAGAAGCTTTAAAAAAATGAAAATAACCACTACAGCACATATGGAGTTGCAGAATGAAGAAGTTATGGAGAGGCACATTATATTTTATATTAAGGGGTTCTGGTAGAGTGCTAGAGAAGCTTATAGTTGGAGCTTTGGGGAGTAGCTACACCAGAGGTGTGTGACATTAGATCTACCCATGGATTGGCCTACAATAGTTCTGGCTGTGGGTGGTGGATTTACTGAAGAGGGAAGACCTACCATTGGTGTAGCTGGCACCAAATAATAGGCTGGTAGCCGGGATGCATAAAAGAGGAAAGAAGGAAGTTACATTGCTTCCTGCCTGTCACACCATGAGCTGTATTCTTGCCACACCCCAACCATTCCACTCTGCATTGGGAGGCAGTCGACTACAAACTGTGAGCTAAAATAAAACTTTAATTTATGAGTGATAGGTAATTTATCCCAGCAATAAGAAAGTAGCTAAGGCAAGAAACCTATCTATTGGGAATTGTACGAAGTACTTTATTTCATTTAATCTTTACAGCAACCCTCTGAGATGAGCGCGGCTTTTCTCCACATTTTATATGCAAGTAGAACAAGAAATATGTACAAAATTGCACAGCTTGGAACCTAATCCAAACATTTTAAAAAACTCTAGCATATTCTACTCTAATCATTGGTTGGAAGTGGTGGTTTATATTCTCTTTGTTATAGATTTGATAGAGAGCCTTGGTGTTGCTTCTGTATATTTTTCCTTTCTCAGTAGTCTATGATGAAGTTCAAAGAGCTTTTTAGTTAAAGAAAATTTCAAGGCAAATTCTTACTCTATGTTAGCATTTTATATATTTATATTTTCAAGTTTGTAGGAATGTTATATAGATAATCACTTATTGCAAATGTGGAAAATTTAGTCTGATGGGAAAGGAGGGCTTGGTGAGCTTCGGCTCTTCCAACCTTGAGCTCTGAGATTCTAGAGTGAATGTCCCATAACTGCTGGCCATTAGTCGCCCAAAAGACTTGTGTAGCTACTGGCAATCTCAGCAATATGAATTTAATAACCTGGACTTCATCAATTTGTTACTGAAAAATTTTAAAGACCATCAAACTAAGACTTAACAGGGAAAAAATTCCACTAAACTAAGACAAATACTTCACAGTGAAAGCAGAAAGGATTTATTTGTTGAAATCTGATAAGAACTGAAGAATGTGTTGAAGTGAGCTGGATTTTTTTCCTTAAAATTTAAGCTAGAAAGACTTTTTCCTAAAACCCTATTACTTTTCTCTTCACATTTAATATGCTTATTACCTTGAACACACAGTTTCCAAATGTATTCAGCTCTTTTTTTTTTCTTGTTAATGCAAACCTTGAATCTAATTTAAAAATTCAAACTTCTATTAACACCACAAATGAAACTGATAAACTCTCAGCACAACACACCAGGCATTTTAGAGAAAGATATTTGGCTTTAAATTATGCAAGCACAAATTCCTAATATTTAAATAAAGATATTGTTCCTTGTGCCAGCATTTCAAAACATTCCTTAATGAAAGAAGAAGTGTTTTAGAAATACAGTCATAATTTTGGAAGGTAGATTAGGATTTGTTTCTTGGTTGAATGCCAGCAACCATCTGGCCTAATAAAAAGGAAAGATCCAAAGGTACTGGTTGGAGGGTCGTAAAATATTTAAAGTAAAATAAGAAAATGCATTAATAGGATTGGAAGAAGCATGCAACATCTGATTAGCTATTGAATTAGAAAATATTTAAGAACTCTTGTAAGAAGAAACCTTTAGTGTAAGGGTAAACTAAAGATGTAAAATCTGTCTTTATTTTCTATGTATGCTTGAAGGGCTCAGCAAGACCTGACACATATGAACATTTTCTTCCTACTTCCCAATACCTACCCTCTAATTTGGTCAATAAATATTCAAATGGGAGGGGGAACAAGGGAGAGGAGTGAGAGAGGGAAGAATTAAAAAATGTAAAAGAATGGAAGGAAAACAATATAAGCAAATTTTAATAAATGGAGAGAGGAAGGAGGTTTGAAGAGAAAAGAAAAACAGGAAAAAAGAATTGTACAGGTACAAATTCCCTATGATCTCTGTGTATGTCAAAAACTTAACAATAAAATTAAGTTTTAAGAAACGAAGTGACACATACAGGTTCTCAAATATTTATTTGAAGGAAGAAAAATATATCTGCTATCAAAATGCTAATTCAAAATAAATATTTTATACTAAAACAGAAAAGATGTATTTGTGGGAATCTGGTAAGAACTATTGTATTAAGGTTAGTTGAGCTCTGTTTTCCCTCAAAATTCTGAATAGCTCTGGCAAAGGCACAGATGTAGTGCTGGTTTAGAAACTCTTCGCAACAGTAATAAAATCACCAAAGCTAGAAATGAAGAGAAATTTGTTTCTAAATAATTTCTGGGAACTCTGTTGACTTACTAAATTACTAAATCTAATCTTTATTTAGTCTCTTAGAAGGGCTTCTTTTTCTGAAATTGTTTTAGAAAATCTTTATTTAGACAGTCAGAACATAGCAGATTATCAGAGTATGTTTTTTAGGCTTGGATACATTTTTAGTTTGAGTTCCTTTGGTAGAATGGAGTTTTTTTTTTTTAATCTTTATTGGTACATTAAATATACACATCATGATTGCACTCCTTAATGAGGATTTGTACCAGTATAAGACACAACTTAATTCTCATTTTTTCCCATAGCCCTACCCACCCTACCACCCCCCCCCATACATAAAATTTGTTTCCTTACTTTTTTGTTAGTTTTTTTGAGGGCAAGTAAATGCTTAAGTTTCAGGCAACATACAAAGACAAAGTCACATTGGCAGTCCTCATAGGAGATTCCTCTAGTTTATAACCTTCAGGTTGTCTCATGGAAAACAAGTGAATCAGTGAGGATGGGAGGCTGAAGTTTTAGAGTTCTACATGTCACATTGCTGATGATTATTAATTCAATATATTTTTAGCTTAGTTCTACATAATCAGAGCTCATCAGACTTCACTGCATTCAAGTGCTAAGTAATTAAAATAGAGTCAACATCCTGAGTTACATTGACCTCATCTCAGGGAATGTTCTGGCCCACGTTGTTTGTGAAACTTTTTATGTTGTACTTTTTTGACTCATATATTTTCAATTATCTGGGATGTAAGTTCAGCTTTGAAAGTATTAGTTGTGTCAGCATCTTAGTGTTTACTGTTATAAAATATTGGCTAATATAAAGAAGTTCATGCGAAGGTAGACATTTGTCTCTTTAATATACCAGGAGAAGAGAGAAGACTTTTGTTCTCTTACATTCTTCACATTTGAGTCTTAGCTATTATGGTAGCAGTGTAAGAATGGCAAGCAATTTGGGTTCTCTGGTCACCTCATTAATCACTTTAATGATGTGAGACACGAGAAAGAAAGTGCAGAAGTCATTTGCCTTATCATCTGATGTCTTCCTATCAGCGTCCCAATCATGGATGTTTGAAGACACTGATATAGACAACAAGCTTGTACTTGATATTTATTTTACTGACAACAATAATGTGGCAGCCGGAGTCAAAACAAGCCAGCAGTAAATTGTTGGCATCTCACTGAGGCAAAGTTGGGACCTTGTAAAAATTAAAGTTAGTTCGCTCAGATGCAATTTAATGGAGAGGCAATGAGCACAGGCTGAAGTTGATGGGAAGATAGATTGGGTGTCAATCATTTGTCAATGTTTACTTTCCAGGGAACCTCTTTAGTCTGTTGAAAAGAAGATTGTTGTGAAAGGTTGAGCCTCAACTCAAATATCTGTATTTGTTTGCACAAGGCACTTTTAAGCTTGATGGGGTTCTCATATTTATTTCTAGATTTAATAAAAAAAGGAGTCACTTTTCTTGAGGAAATGGCGAAAATCACATCTGGTATAAGAATAACAGCTACAGCTGGATGCTGAAAGTTGAAGACTGAGCTGTAGCATAGATCATCTTCCCTGATAGTCAACAAAGAACTTAAACTTTGCGCCAGTTCAGATGGCTGATGATACAGACTTGCCTTAATTTGATTGGAAACAGATAAGTGAGAAAAAAACCCCTCAAACATACTTCAATCTAGCATTAAATTAAACCTTGGGAGACAGCTGGGAACAAACGTATACAGCTCTCACTGAAAAGGATAAAAATATATGACACATGCTTTTGATTTAATTCTCTCTATGTAAGTAGCAATAACACATCAAAGGCACCTCTTGTTAATTATAGTGATGGGATTTTAGTTCAGTTATGCTTTGTATCTGATACTAAGAGAGTTTCTAGTGTTCTAAGAATTGCACTGTGCTCAGTAAAATATACCACTACTGAAAAAATTAACTTTTTCTTTCTTTAACAACCACAACACATTTAACTCATTTTAATAAATATTGTAGACATTTTTTGTAGGAAGTAAGAGCCTAATAACCATAATGAAGTTTTCTATCCTTATGAAATTAATATAGAAAAAAAGCAATAAATGAGTAAAGTAGATTTTTTTTTTTTTTGAGACAGGGTCTTGCTTTGCAGTTGAGGCTGTTCCTGAATTCACTATGTAGCCCAGGCTAGCCTAGTCCTTGCAACAATTCCCCTGCCTCTGCCTCTTCAGTGCTAGGATTACAGGCATGAACCATCATGTCTAGCATTGTGGTATATAGTATGTGATACCAGGGATTGAACTCGGGACCTTGTGCTTGCTAGGCAGATGTTGGAGCCACTGAACTAAATCCCCAGTCCCTAAAAGATATTTTCTTTTCTTTTCTTTTTTTTCAGACAAGGTCTCACTTTTGTAGTTCAGGCTAGCCCTCAGCTCAGACTTGAACTCACAGCAATCCTCTTGCCTCTTCCTCCCTAGTGTTGGGATTACAGACTTGAGCCACCATGCCAGGCACTGTGGTGTGTGGTACTGATTGGTGGTGGGAAGGAGCCTCCATGCACAGCATTGATGTATGTGGTTACTGGGGATTGAACCTGGGCCCTTGCACTTGCAAGGCTGGTTCCAGAATCACTGAGCTAAATCCCCAGCCCTACAATAGATATTTTTCATTGACAATAACAATGATTAAAAACATGAAGAGTTTCCCAGAACCTGATATTACTTCAGATAGGTCAGTTAGGAAATAGTGCTTTGAAAGAATAACTTTCAAAAGAATAATCCCAGATAAGTTGTTAGGCCTGGAAAGACTAGGAAAAGAAAGATCATTTTATATAGAGAAGAGTTCAAACTAAAGCCAGAATATACAGCACGTTGAAGCTTTTATAAAACTCTAGTGTTTCCTCAAAAAATTAATAGTACTACCAATAGTAATGACAATAGTCCTAACAGTCCTACTTGTGGGTGTGTATCAAAGGGGAAAAAAAAGGTAATTGTTGTGAGGAAGGAACCAGAACCACTGAGCTAAATCCCCAGCCTGAAGATAAATTTTTCAAGAGTCATTTACCGTCCTATGTGTACTAGATACAATTGCCAAGCAACGGAAACAAGCTAAGTATCCATCAACTGATAAATGGCAAAGAAAATGTGTATACACATCATGAAATACTACTCAATCATTGAAAAGGAAATTCTGTTATTTTTGAGCACATAGATGAATGCCGAGGACATTATGTTAAATAATGTGAACCAGACACAGAAAAAAAAAAATCACAGGCAGTCACTGAAATATGCAATGTAAAATTGGTCTCCAAACAGTACAGTACAGTCCTTATAAGAGGCTGGCTGGGAAGAGGTGCAGTGTGGAGACAGCAATAAGAGACATGCTGATAGACAGTTACAGTTCGATAGGAAGGATACATTGTAATTGTCATTTACACAGGTAATTATGGTCAATAATATTATGGTGAATGTGTTTATAAAAAACTAGAAGAGAGGATTTTGAAAGGTCTTACCACAGGGAAACAATAAATGCTTGAGGCAATGAATATGCTAAGTGCTGTGATATAATAACATAATGTATATATGTTTTGAAACACCATACAATATCATGTAAATATGTATAATTATTGTTTATTTAAAACAATTCAAAAATGTTAATTTAAAAGTTAAGAACATGAGTAAAAAAATTAGAAAATGAGAACATGAGGACTCTAATAATCTTACTTTAAGCATTGTGGCAGGCTGTGTTTTGAACCCTGTCAATTACAACCATCTACCTGTTTGTTATGTTGCTGGTTTCACTCTTCTGCACAGACATAGTCATATTCTCTAGCTCATCACAGATGTAACCTACCAGTGGGGATTGTGTAACAGAACAGCCACCGGTTATTTCTATTAGTTGATCATCTGTATCTCTTTAAAATTTTTAATCATTGATCTAAAATTACTAAGACAAGCATAAGGTATGTAATTCAGGGGAATTTTGGAGCACTTTTCATTTATTACAATGTGAGAGACAAATTTTGAATTCTGGAAATTTCTAGAAAAAAAATCCTCAGTTATTTTCATTTCCATACTTCTCAGGGTTCTTTCTTGTTTTTCAAATATTTTTACTTGAATTGAAGAATGAAGAGATTCTGAGATTTTTTTTCCCAAATGTCTACATACACACCCCTAGACACTGAATTTTGTGTTTCCCATCATACAATCCTAGTCTACAGCATGTGCATATGTGCAGCTTATAAATCACAAATTTTGTCTTGGACAACTCTTTAAAGGAGAGATTATTCCTGCTTTCTCTAAAAAGAAAGAGACCAAGAGGTGGAGGAATGGAAGACAGAGGGGAGAGAAAGAGGATAAAAACGGAATTAAGATGTATGTTGTGTACCTGTACCAACCCGGACAAGGCATGTAATCATTATGTATTTCAGACAAGCACAAAAAGGAAAACAGAAAGTGATCGAAAGGGGAGGAAGAGAGGAGGGAAAGGAGATGAATAAAATGAAATTAAGATATATCATGCACATGTACCAATTCTCCACAAGGACAGTAAACATTGTGAATTACAGATATGCACTTAAAAAAAAAGAAAAAAGAAAAAAGAAAAAAAGAAAGTCATTTTGAATGATTCCTTAGACGAGGGAATTAAGTTGAAGAAATTAAGACTTGAAAATTTGTAGTAATTTCTTCTCTCCTTTTCTTTCTTCTTTCGATCCCTTTCTTTTTCATTTTGATCCCCCTTTCTTTTCATTGTCACTTTCTTTTCTACATCTTCATTTCTCTTTCTCTTTGTTTTTCTCACTTTCTTTAACATAATAGACAAGAGCTGTGTTTTATCAAATTCTGGATCCCTGGATCTTAGTATACTGTGGTATAGAGTACTGATACAAACTACAAGCATTTTTCTTTTTCTTTTGTAGATTAATGAGGCATAGTGGAAAAAATTTGTAAGGTGTATGACATATTTTGATACATCTGTAAACTGTGAAATGATCACAATCAAATTCATTAACATATGCATCATCCCACATTGTGTTTTTGTGGTATGTCAAAACATTGAGGACTTACTCTGCTAGCAAATTTCAAGTATAAAAGACAATATTATTAATTGTGTCACCACACTACATCCCTATACATTAGAACCTGTTTATTTACCATAACTAGAACTTTGTACACCTAGACCAATATCCTCCTTTTGTCCACCATAAACCTATAACCTGGCAATCACTGCTGTACCCTCTGCTTCTCAGACTTAGACTTTTTAAGCTTCCACTATAAGTGAAGTCACACAGGACTCATCTTTCTGTGCTTCACTTATTTCCCTTAACATAATGTCTCACAGGTATAATAAAGAAACAGATATATACTGAACAGTCCACCCACTAACTGGAGAATATGTTTTTTTTTTCAAGCACATAAAGAGCATTCTTTGATATAGAACATATTATACCTCACAAAACACATCTTCATGTGTTTAAGAAAGTATAAAACATGCCAGTCATTTTTCCTGACCACGGTTGTATGAAACTAAAAATGAGTAAAAGGTGGAAAGCTCAAAAATGCATGGATATATGAATTTTAAACAGCATAACCCTGAACAAAATATGGGCAAAAATGAAATAAAAACCTCTATGATATATCTTTAGATAACAGTAATTGAAAGATGATATACCAGAACTCACAGGATGTAGCAAAAGAAATTCTAAGAGAAAAAATTTATAGTTATAAATGCAAACATTCATGTTAAAAAGAACAGGTCAGCAATGAGTGAAGGGTTTGAATTAGTCATCAGAAATTCCTTCTCCAAGAAAAATAATCTTTGGTCCTGATTGCTTTACTTGTAAATTCTACCAAATAGTTAAAGGAGTACCCAGTTCTCAACTCTTTTGAAGTCGTTTTACCAGTTCCAAGCAATCCTGATACCCAAACTAGGCTAGGGCACTACCTGAAAAAACTTAGGGGCCAATTCCCTGCTGAACATTGATGTAAAAGTCCTCAATGAAATATTACCAAGCTGAATTCAACTTCACATTGAAGTGATGATGTACAATATATATAAGGACATGAATATTCAAAGATATTGTGCTATATATTTCTCTTACTATTGTTTGAAGTACTGTAAAAAACTAGTTAATGTTGATTGTATACCTCAAAAATCCTCCCCATAGCAAGCTTTTAAAAGTTGAAAACATTTGATTCACTGGTAGTTCATATATTTCAGATTATATATCAATAATTTTCTCTGACCCTTCCAGGAAATAGCAGCTGGCTATTAAATAAAAACTTATCAGCTAATACTGTAAAAACATGCAAAATGTTCATTAGTCAACTCAATAGAGCCATTAATGCCAATCTGTATAGTGTGTGGCTTTATTACTCCAGCTAGAAAGACATGCTAAGATTACCCACGAGCATTTTCAAATCTTCAAGCCATAACCAGGTAACAGGAGGAAACAAATATTGAAATGCTTTTACTTCCCTGATAAACTGGGAAGTGGTTGCTTGAATCACCATTACTCCCGGTGAACTATGATAGAACATTGCTGACATGTAAGTGGAAACCCAAGGTATAACTGCAGAGAACTCTACCCTGATAATTATTTTTGGAGAAAAAGCTAATATGTAACTACCTTGGTCACAGCCACTATCCCCAAAGTGATGCCAGCCTTCTAGGAAGGATAATTTACCAGTAAAAGCAGATTCTCAACCTGTTGACTAATTTGGCAGCTTTGGAAAATCAAGTGAAGTGCTTAGTACTTTACAATTCTAGGCTTTAAAAATCATCCCTACGTAACTGTATTGGTGGGATTGGTGGGTGGAATTCTTTTCTTGAATGCACATACTCTACATTCAAATTTTTAAAATTATATTTAAAATTATGTTCAGCATTTTCCATCCATATTTCCTATTTATTTTTCTACTTTTTCAAAAGATTGAGTCCTCTGAGAATACAAGGATGTCAGCAGTTTATACTCTCATTTAAAATCATTTTTGAGATCCATGATAAGTAGCAGCTGTTATAAAAACTTTCTACCCCCTTAAACACCTAATCCCCCATGACACATTCATTTAAACCCCTTCTGTGGTGACAGAGAGTTGACTCTACCATGTGGTGTGATTTGTTGATTTTATTTCATTTCTCTGGATTACTGCTTTCAGAGTGCTGGAAAAATGAATTTATCCACAATGATCAGTTTGTTGTGATTTTCCTTTCTCAAGTCACGGTTCCATCATATCCTCTGGTGTCTATGATCACTCTTTGTCAACGCAGTATGATTCTTGTCTTCTCTTTTGTATCTACTGAACTTTCATGGTAATTTGTGCAGGACCATGCTAACAGCTCTTTGAAGCCCAAGTGAATTATGGCCACTTTGAACTCCTATCTAATCAAACTTACTGATTGAAATTCTGCCTGTGATTTAAATTGGCTAAGCCCCAAACAGCTTTATCATAGTCATCTTTATTCTTTACAGCTAATGAAAATTTGGGATGAAAGGAGTACTCTTTTTTCTTTCTTCCCATCTTTAAAGATGCACTTATTTAAGTACTCATATAAAAATATTTGAAACATCATCTTTTAAGGGGCTTCAAAGATTATCTAGCCCCATTCTTTCATTTATCATATTGAGATAAATAAGCCTTTGAGTTCAAACGGTAAGTCAAACTAGAATCCAGATCTCTGTACTCCATGTCTGGTGCCTCATTTCCTTCTCTGTCCAGTACATTTCTACTGTCAATAGGGACAGGTAGATTTATTTCCTAGTTTCCTAAACAACGAGGTGTAAAGAATACAGACTTGATTGATGAGGGGCCTCTAGTTGCAAAACAAATGAAAATAGTTTATTTTATGTTTCCTCAAAGGTCATCAGGAGCTCAATTAATTGCTTAGCAGAGAAAAGTGATCAAAGGCATTTAGAGCCAGAAAGAGCAAGACTGTTAACTGAGATGGCCTTACTTTTTCCTCAGCTTCTTGCTGGTTACTCAAGTTTGTATTGTCTTCAAGAATACAGGACATAATTTCCGGCGAAAAGGAAAAAAAACTTTATTCAAAACCTTGTGAGTCAACAGTGCCAGTAATAGACTGGAGAGATTTGTATCTCCCCATAATGTCAGACTTTACTGAATAACAATATATTTATGAGAACATCCATTTTATTAACTTTATTTGGCTGGGTACTCAAAGATTATTAGGTATCCAGTCAATCAGAGCATCTTTTATTTCCATTTTAATTTTTCATAACAATCATATCATACTATACAGTAATATAAGTCATAGAATGGCTAAGAAAGGATTACAGTGGCTTCGGATTTCAAAGGATGGAATTAAAAGCCAAGGCATAGAAGTGAGGGTCATCCACATGGCCAGATGACCTAACAACCAGTCAGAGCTTCTCCAGGGGGCAGGGCACTCCTGGAGGTGCAGAGATGCCCCAGGCCTGAACCAGGTCAGAGGCAGTTCCATGGGGCAGTGTCAAGAAATGCAAATGAGCTGAGCCGGGGAAAGTGGATATCTGTGGGTGGGGAGGTGCACGTAAGGAGTAGGGGAAGGTGCAGAGCTGGCGTTCCTGTGCTGTGGGGCTCAGCATGTGTTCAAATGGCCAAATGAGATGATGAGTGAGGATAGGGCTACCACACCCTAGTTTTAGGTGTCTGTATTAGCTTGTTCATTGGTGAGAAACAATACTCGTCATTTAGAGCAGGAAAGGATTGGTTTAGCTCACGACTTGAGAGAACTCAGTCTATGGTCATATGGTTCCAAGGAAGGAACATGACGGTAGAAAAATAGTTTGGAACAAAGTTGCTCAATTCATGGTGTCCAAGAAGACAGAACAAAGGAGCAGAGTCAGAGAGGCAGGAAGGAGGAAGGATGCACAGTCCTCAAGGCCACGCCATCATGGTCCACCCAGGTACACTCAGAATCATACTTTATCAATCCACTAGGTATCTCTTGGTCCAAAAAAGTTGACCAATCAGGATTAAGTGTCTCAGTGTATCTCCTTTATATGATCTGGTTGAAGGGGTTTGCATTTTTGTTGGTCCAGTGTGTCTGAAAAACTCACAGGCCAGGTTTGCACTGATCTAACTTAAATGCCGTGTCCATGTGTCTCTGACTCCATTTGGTAAGTTTATAAATGGCAATTTCTTATTCTCAAAATTAATTTATTAGTTTATGATTTTTAATTGTGCTGTGCAGCTGGGAGTTGTTTCTGTTGATAAGTTTGGTGTGCATCCAACATCTGGTGGTTATCTGTTTGCACAGACAAGTTACTGTTATTCTGCCTTAGGATTTTCATTCAAAATGAGAGCAATAAATTGGGCCTCTCAGGGTATAGCACAGCCTGAAAGCTACTATTCTATACAACATATACTAATTCATGGCGAGTTACAGCCTGCTCTACACACAGCACTGTGAAGGTCAAATGAGGTTCATCAAGTGTTACTTTTGGAGCTATTGAGTAGCATGTTAAATCTTCTAGTTTTTCCCTCTACCAGTTGTGTCACTTGCCAGGACGGGTCACAGTCTTTGCTTCATCATATCACTTCCCTCGAAAGCATGGGAACATTTCCTTCTTTTGTGGCTCCCTTTTAGCACAGTGCACACTGGCTGACTTTGTCCTCCAGCATCCAAAGATCTCTCTTCTTGGAAATTTGGGTGACTCACTGAAGCTGCAGGATCCTTTTAGAAGGGGTCCTGGATCCTGGCTGACCTTGGCAGGCAAGGGCCAAAATATCACCTGCCCTCTTAGCCTAGTTATCTTCTTTATCTTGGGACTCCAAGCATGCCTTTGAACTCCCAAGAGGTCAGTTACAGCAGTATTCTACTGGGAGCAGTAGATTTTAGTCTTAACTGTCATAATCCTAACTAGATATTGAGAACTTTGAAAGATAAGTATGAATAGATAGCAGCTGCCTCTTTCATTAATCATGGTCAGCATTAGTATCAGGAGTCAATGTTATATTCTGTCTCTACTGTAAATGATGGCTTGCCATCAGCATACTGTTTATGTGTTCTCTAAAAACCATTTTTTTTTTGAGACAGGGTCTTGCTTTTGTGGTTCAGGCTGGCCCTGAGCTCAGCCTCTAACTCACATCACAGCAATCCTCCTGCCTCTACCTTGCGAGTGCTGGGATTACAGGTGTGAGCCACCACATCCGGCACTGTGGTATGTGGTACTGGTTGCTGCTGGGGTGAGTCTCCACGCCCAGTATGGTATGTAGTTACCAGGGATTGAACCCGGGCCCTTGCGCTTGCAAGACAGGCGCCGGAACCACTGAGCTAAATCCCTGGCCTAAAAAGCATTTTTGTAGAATACTGTATAACACTGTAGAAGGAAAATTCAAAATCAAGAATAAATAGTATTTTAGGGTGATCATTATAGTATAATTTTAAGATTCTAATTAACTCTAAAAATACATCTCAGGTTTTATTTTAGTATAATAGCATCAATGTTGTCTTTAACTATAAAATATTTGATAACATAAATACATTTTTTCCCACAATTGCTATGTTATTTCCTTTAAGTAAAGTGTCTGAATGAAATGCACTTGTTTACAGATGTATTTTGCAGGTTATTAGTGCCTAATTTTTAATCATAGCATGAGACTGCTTGGACTACACAGATTTTATGTACATCTGGTTCTCATAACACAATTACATAACATAATTACATGAAAAAGTCTATCATTATAAGCAGTTTTGCTTGAGGACATGAGTATACTAAGTTGTTCTTCCAAGTTTTGTGTTGAAGGGTTTGTATGCTGGGGTTCATAAATGCATTAAAAGTAGGAAGAGGTTAACAATTGGCATTACAGCTATAGAAATCTTTTTATACATTAATTTATTTTTTACTCTAAAGGTAAAATCAGATTCTTTTAACAGGTTGACGTATTATAGCAACATTGATAAAAGTCAAAGGATATGTTTAGACCTCTAAAAGTTTTGAAGAAGGTGTTAATAATAAGAAATACAGCCATCACTGAAATAGATAATGGTATCTCATTTATACAATAACAATATGTTGGTTTAAGCAAAGCCATGAAATGCAGATCAAATTTTAAATGATAGGACTGAGCTATACCAAATATAAAGAGCAGAGATGCCAAAAATTGGATCATTTCATACTTCTAATGTCTAGATGCAATGTGTGCAATGTATACAATGTATTTATACAATGGGATATATAAATATTACGTGTATTGGTTACTTTGAATGCATTAAATGTATATAATCTTAGCTGGAGAGAGAGCAGAGTTTTTAGGAAAGCATCTTAGACTACTGTGCACCTGAAGAAACTGCTGTAGGTTCTTTGGGAGACACCACATCATTCCCTGGAAGTCAAAGGAAGCTCATGTTCACCAGGGATGGGCTGTCTCAGAATCCAGGCCGTGCTGTGTTGTTGGCTGAAGCACCACGGTGGACAGGATCTGCAGGGTGTAGCAGCTGAGCCCTAGGCCAACCAAGCTTTCTGTATTTTGGTTCTTTAGGCACTTGTTGCACGAGCCCCAAATCTTGTGAGTGTCATGCTGAGGATAAGATATCACAGTCCCTTATTAGGATGAGCTGAACATCAAAACATTCAAATTAATGGGAATTGTGTGGCAAGCAAATCCTGGCTTGTAGAGAAATTGTTCCAAATCCACGTTTCTCAAACAGGATATATTCAACAGCAATTAATAAAACTCAGAGCAACAGCTTTCAGCTAATTTAATTATTGCACATAATAAAGAATGTGTAGTTGGGCAATTTCAATATCTGGTCAGTGTCTTTGGGGTATTATCACGAAGTCAGGCACTTTCTATCCTTTTGCCTTACCATTCTTACTTGTTTATATTTCATACTCCATTTTCTAAATAATGGCAGTAGAGAGGCTGCCAAATTCCCATGTATCACATTTTCATTCCAAAATATGTAGCGATATAGTGGCCAAAGCAGAGAAAATTACTTCTTTTCTTTTACCTGGAAAGGACAGATTTGTGGTCCAGAAAGCTTCAGCTTGTTTCCCCTTATGAATATTGACTAGATAAAATTTGCATATCACTGATTTGTGACAAAGAAAATAACATTTGGAAAAGAATGACTTTCTATTGAAGGAGTAAAAAAAAAAAATTCATTCTCCCTCTCCAGAGTTGAAAGAGGGTTCTAATTTACTCAAGTACATTACTAGTACTTTGATAACTAAATACTTTTATTGTTAAAATAATGTTATTGTTAGCCAAGGATAAAAGTAGGTACAGAAGAAATCAGCTGTGTTAGTCACAACTTCACATCTAGGGCCGAGGATTTAGTTCAAGTGGTATTGCACCTACTTTGGAAGTACAAGGGCCTGAGTTTGATTCCTGGTACTGCGAAACAGAACAAAATAAAACAAAACAAAGAGTCCCCCAAACTACACATGTAGAGTGGTGTAGCTTGTATGACCTGTGTATTGTGAGCTATAGATGAAAAATAAAAGCCTGAAACAGCTTACAAGGAAGCATGGCCAGAGGAAAAACTCTAAGACAGGTAGGAAGGAGGTTTCAGAGACCTCAGAAAATAAGGGTCAAAGTTATATTGTCAGGCACATAGAGACTGAATAATTTAAATATATTTTTAGAGAGAAAGTATGTTGAATTCACTGAATTATGAATATATTTTGACAGATTCAGAAATTCTAAAAATTCTATACTTTAAAAAATATATCCTAGGAAAATAACCAGTTCTGTTGTACATGTTTATTATAGCATTGCTTTTAATTATGAAAACTACATAATTGCCTGGAAATAAGTAAATGTTCATGTGTTTGAAGAACATTTAGTGATTTGAAGCATGATATTCCATTTTTCTTTGGAACAAATCAAGTTTCCAAAAGAATATTCTCAGAGAGAAAAGTAGTAGCATGTTAAAAATTGTTATTTTTACAAGTTAGAATTACTACTTTTTACATTGTTCTTCATACTTTCAGGTTTTTTCTAAATTTATATAATGTATATGGAATAAGTTCTGGAAAAATGTTACTCAATTTTGCCCATAGTAGAACTTCAATTTGAGGTTGATTTTATATGGGACTGGCTAGCAAAGCTTGTTTAACCTTCAATGTAGAATTTAAGTTGCAGGAAATCACATTTCTCTTACAACTCACTGTCTGTAGACTATCTCTTTCTATCACTGCGAATTTTTTAACATGAAGCTTACCATTTTATTTTATAGCATGGGAAGACTCTGTTGTAACAGTTTATCTGTCTTTCCTACTAGAATATAAGTACCATAAAGGTGGAGATTTTGTCTTGTTCTGTTTTGGGTTTTTTTTTTTTTTGGTGGTATTGGGGATCAAACTCAGGACTGCATTTGCAGGCTACTCAGTATAAGTAACTTATTTACGTCTGATAAGTAGCAACTTCACTTCCCACTTGGAAGATTATTTGCTGTTACTAAGGTCTCCCTGTTCATTCTGCTCCAGATACCACTGGTCATCAACGTAGCAGTTAGACGAACTTACAACTCACCACATACGTGGTCAAACCTTTAGAGTGCTCCCCACCACTGTCAGTGGGACCCACAACCCTTTCCACAATATGGTCTTCTTCTCTGCTATCTTACCTAGCTTATCTTCCATATTAGTACAGTCACAATGGGTTTCATTTCTCTTATTCTTCAGACCAAGCTTATCCCTCTCGAGGACATTTTGCTGGCTTTACGAAATACTCTTCTGTTAAACTTCAAATAATTTAATTCTTTGTCTCACTGAAATTTCTGGTAATATATTTTCTTTAAAGAGATCCTCTCTAGCCTTTATAAATCTATCTCTTTCTATCACTGCTAATTTTTTATTATGAAGCTTACCGTTTTATTTTATAGCATGGGAAGACTTTGTTGTAACAGTTTATCTGTCTTCCCTACTAGAATATAAGTACCATAAAGGTGGAGATTTTGTCTTGTTCTGCTTTGGGGTTTTTTTGGTTTTTTTTTTTTTGGTGGTATTGGGAATCAAACTCAGGACTTTGCACTTGCAGGCAAGTGAGGTTAGAGGAATCACTAACACATATTGTAAGCTCAGTAAATCTGTTGGACTTATACATCAGTTAGAAAAACTCTTGAGCAAATGTACCAATGATATAACTTTTGTTTTCAGATTCCAAGTGATATATTTCATTATACCTTAATCACAATTCATAACAGCAGAGATTATATAATATATATAATATATAATAACATATTTTTCATAGCTCCTCATTAAAAATAGAAGAGCTAATGTATCTATCATAGTTATGCATCTGGCAAACAGAAAATACTCATATATGATAAACTTTTGCCAATTTTATTTTCTAAATTGATTTTAAGAGGAAGGTAGGAAGGTACCTTTATACTTATAAGATCTCAGTTTAGTTTGTCTATAAGATTTGTCACAATTTATTTTTTCCTACCCATTAAGCACTGTGGTGGATTCAAATAGGTAATTAGGTAATAAACTATTTATAGTATGTTAGCTATTAATTAGTGAGCTCTAAGTATTCAATGTATCATTAGTATCACAGTGTGTAAAAATAGAACTATGCAACCCATTTAAGCAAAACAAGTATTTCAGAAATATGTTCGTGATTCTTGGATATAATGTCAAATGATTGATACAGTGTTGGATGGGCAAGGAGAAATGAGTTTGAAGCCAATGAGTTCTTAATGATTTCTTTTCTCCTTCAATAAGTGACAAATTTATTTTCCTTCCTTAGTAATATATATTCAGTTTTTATGATTGTTTCAACTCAGATTTCATAATAAATATAATTATATTTGGTATTTAGATATTGTGACAAATGCTCTACTCCATTAATATATATGATTCTTTTGTTTTTACTTTAACTTTTTATTCTGTTTTTTTAACTTTCCTTTGATTTTTTATTCTTTTTTTTGAAAGACAGGGTCTCACTTTGTACTTCAGGCTAGCCCTGGGCTCACAATGTAGCCCAGGCTAGTCTCAGACTCGTGGCAGTCCTCCTGCCTCTTCATCCCGAGTGGTGGAATTACAGCATGAGCCACCACGCCTGGCCATTCAGAATGCTGAAAGACTCAGTAGATGTTGCAACATGATATAAAGCATTCGTGGGCACTCGTCACGTAGCTTCCTCAGATGATAGAATCTTATATATTCACAGCACATTATCAAAACCAGGAAATTGACATGGCCACAATACTATCAAGGAGAATTTAGACCTTATTGAGATTATATCAGTTTCTGCATGTCTTCTGGGTATATATAATTCTATAAGTCTTACTACGTGCATCTGCCCATTTTACCATTCTCACAATAAAAAGATCCAGCTATTCCAAGTAGTAAATTGTTTCATACATCTGGCCTGCTTATAATTTATCTTGTCTACCTGGTGTCTCATCATCATGGTTTTAGCATTAATTTGAGTTTAATATTAACTTGAGTTTAGAAATAAAGAGTGTTGTCAGGGAGACAGTGCATTTATGCAGACGGCAGTAGATGGCGACTTCAAAATTGATAGTGGTTGTGGAGTTGGGGAATACTGTGTGAGTTCCATGCATAGTTTACCTAAGAAGCAACAGGATTTGCCAATAAATTTTGTGTAAGTCCCGGGAGAGGACTTGGCCAGAACCCTTGTGGAGAGCTCCAATCCCCCAACAGTCCTACAGTTAAAGGATTAGAAACCAGCAAACAACAAAGTCAAAACCTTGAGGAAAAAGGCTGAGCCCAGGCTCGACTCTTGCTACTCTGGGCCATAGTAGCCAAGGGCCAGATCCTGCAGCAGCAAAAGCAGGAGCAGCAGTACCCATAACCGAGCTCACCTGGACCTTTATTTGGTAATAAGCCATCAACCCGTAATCCTAGCATGCATAAGACAGGGAGGTCCCACAATAATCCCTATCTTGAAGATTACATAGGGCAGGGCAGGTACCCTTAATCCCAGTAATTCCCAATAAATCCCAAGGCCAATAAATTTAGTGCAGTAATCCTTGTAGTCTGAGATCTCACAGGATGAGGCAGATGTCCACAATAATGCCAATAGTTGTTTCCGAAGGGCATAGCAGACATCTTCAAGTCCAAATAAGTAAATCTCAGAAAGTCTTAAGTCCGAGTAAGTTGTCTGTGGTTCCCAACAAATTTCATGTTGAACGAGAGACATATGATGACTTCATTTCTGACTGATGAGACAGGGTAATTGAAAGGCAGTTTAATGGCACAAGGAAAACTAAAGGAGTCTGAGAAATTTCTGTGCAGTATGGTAGGTCAGAAGTCAAGTAGATGTCTTTCTTATTTATGCTATAAAAAGCACATAACCACTGCTTTTCTGGTTGACATATAATTACAGGATGCAAGAAACTAAATATTTTTCTGTGTATATATAGTATTTTTAGATATCTAACATAGACTCTTCACTTGATTTATGTTGTGTTTCTATTAAAAAAAAACAGAAAAAAGTCTTATTTTCTCTCTCTCTCTCTCTCTCTTTCTCTCTCTCTCTTTTGGTTAACTGAGTAGTTGTTTTGTTTGTAGAATTCCTTCTGTTGACAACTATTTGCCTGATTTCCATTTAATTTTATTTGCACTTATAGTCCAATAAGTAATTAACTTTACGTTTTAGGAAATTTAGAGGCTAACAAAAGCAATTTGGGAGTACTGTAGAATACTTTCCTTGTTTATAATAGTTCAATTTATGGTGAGCTTTTTCACAGACTTTTAAAGTGTTAGAATTACTTGGATGTTTGTTCCTGGGTGGAAATTATGTCTGAGAGAATAGCTAAGTATCTTTAAGAGAGTGAGAAATCAAGACAATTGCTAATGAAAACACAGAACAAAGAAAAAAAAATCAAAATTATTTTTCTCCTAATTTATTCATAGAACCACATTTTATGAATATCTGCAGAAACTTTTAGAACAGATTGAGTTGGAATAATAAATTAGATTTAATTTCTGAAGAGTCCTCGTGGGTCTTTTCTCAGACCACATTCTCACCTGTGGCCAGAATTTTAAGTTTTAAAATATTTGTGACTATCCCAGATTTCTATCTCAAATCTAAGCCCTCCTGAGACCTGCAGACTTTCCCAAATGCTTATTCAACCTTTCCACGTGGGTGCCTCAAAGGCATGCCCAAGATGAGATGATTTTCCCTTATTTAAACCTGAGCCCTCCCTAATATTTTTGAAAAAGTATCCAAAATATAGTTATGTTATATGGTTCAGGTACTGTATTAAAATAGCAATGAACGTGGCCCCATCTCCCTTTATTGGGATCTAGTCAGCCACAGGTAGAAGTAGAAATGTAAGTTTGTTTCATCTTTTCTTTGTACCTTGGGGCTCTTTCATCAGTAAGTCTCGCCAATTTTCTATTCGTTCATCTCTATATAGTTTAGGCTGAAGTTCTTGTTCACTCTACCATTTATGGACTCTGAAGTGTAATTCTCATATCTGCTCAGCACGTACCTGAACCAGTTCCCACAAAACCATACATAGACTTTTGAAACACACGTGCGTGCACACACACACACACACGCATGCATGCACGCACGCACCCACCCACCCGACCCATACATACACACTGACTCTTTTTCACAAACACGCAGACACATTTTCCCTTCTTAAAACCCTTTAATGGCTTTTCATTGGTCTTATTTTAAAATTGCACTTTTAAAATACAGTCTTTCAGTCCCTGAATGATGTGATCTTCATGTATGTGTGTGTTCTTATCATTCAGTATTCTTTCTCTTTTATCTCTAAACTCCAGTAATGTTTTTCTTTTTTACAAAGCCCCTCAGTACCTTCTGACCTACTCTTCTTTTCTTGTTTGAAAGCTGGCTTTTAAAAATAAGCCCCTCTTTAAGTTCTCTATCATACATATTCAGATTTTTATTATATACCTTTATTATTTTCTGGACTTCTTAAAACATACTCCATATGTTAGTGTAATACTTGAGTTAATACCTCATTTCTAACCCCCTACATGTTTTTTCATGGAAAATTTTAATCTGTTGTTTTCAGTGTTATATCATCACCATCATCTCAGGGTTTGTCTAAGAGAAACTTGGACTAAGCCATGGCCCACATTTGCAAAATTCCAGGGGTCCTTTTTTATTTGCAATATTTAAAGTGATTCTGTTCTCAAAGGCATGTCACTTTAATATGAGTACATAAATTAAAACTCACAAAGACCATGGCAAAATGAAGGTATGTATTAGACAACTTTAAACTGGAATAGTGAATGCTTTCTGTACTGTAACAGTAGGGGGGATGGACAAATGGATAAAAGACAAATTATGACCCTGACCTAGGTTCATACTTTTAAAAATACAAAGCCATTTAGAATATGAGACTTTGTGTTTAGAAGTACAGGTTTTGGCTAACAGATGGTAATTGTGACTTGAGAGACTCAAAATAGATGCTAATAATTTGTCTCCTTATTGAATTGTCCATTCTTCCTAAATGTTAAGCAAGTTTATAAAATGTGACTTTTTTTTTTTTTTTTAGGTTTTTTGAGACAGGGTCTCGCTTTGTGGTTCAGGCTGGCCCTGAGCTCAGCCTCAAACTCACATCACAATCCTCCTGCCTCTGCCTCCCGAGTGCTGGGATTACAGGCGTGAGCCACCACGCCCGGCTATAAAATGTGACTTTTTAAAGTCAAGTTTTATGTATTGCAATAGGAATTAAATTAAAATGACACAAAATAGCCTGTTTAAGAGTCAACACCAGAATTTATGAAGATTTTTTCTGTCTTCAGAATTGTTTAAAATTTCATCTTTTGCTCTTTAGCACTCCACTTATTTCAATTGAAGCAATATTTATTGAACAACAGGTATTTGCAAGTACTGTCTTAGCCACTATAGAGAAGTCAAACATCACTGAAATAAGTGCACTTTCCTGAAGAATAGATAACTAATTTTTGCCATACAAATGTCTATGTGAGGTTCTGGGGTTTAAATAAATGGAACGGTGGAGGAAAAGATGCTTAACCCCCAGCACCAAGGAGATAGCTGTTACAAAAATGGGAGACAGGAGATCCTATCCCAGGTCATGCACTGAGCAAACTGCTCCTTCCAACCCGGCCCTCTCTTCACATATGAGAATTTTGGGAGACATTTCAGGTGTAAATCTTGACATATGATCACTCAGTAAAGGTAGGAATCATAAAATTAGTGCACAATCAGGAAGATGCAACTGAAGCAAAGTGAGGAGGCTAGAGCATCCGAAGTGTGTGTTTTCCATAAGGAAAGGAGAAAGGGAAAAGTTCTGCAGGGCTCTGGAATGAATGTCAGACTCATAACAGCTACCCAAGTTCTTTCATTAAAGGGGTGGTGTCAGACTCAAAGTATGTGGGTTAGTGAATTCTAGTATTAGGAATGCTCTGTTGTCACAGTAGAAACTTGGCTCCAGTTGATTTAAACAAAAAAGGAATCGGCACCAACTGGTCTGAGTAAAGAGGAAGTGTGTCTGGAGCAGGTGATACTGGGCTCTAAGGCTCAAATGGTGTTATGCAAATTCTTTTACCACCTCTAAATTTACTTTGTCATTCCTAGATAGCAAAATGACCACCAAGAGCTCCTAAGAACTTTCAGTCAAAGGAGAGACACTCTAGGTCCATTTTCTCTTGGGGAAAAAAAGCTAAAGCAAAATCAAAGTAAATGAAAAAAAAATAAATTGCCACAGTTGACAGTGTCATTGGCTTAGATGCATTCATACAATCCGTTTCAAAGCAAGTCTGGTGTCTGGGAGGCAGCTGTTCATATTTTGTGGAGCTAATGTAAGTCAAAATTGTTAAGACTTTTTCAAAAAGTAGAAAACCATGCCATTGAAGGTAATAAAATACACAATTTATTTAGTCGTAGTCCTCCATGGTTGCTCTTGACTTACCATTTGCTATTGACTGCTTTTCTAAGTAATTAAAATTTCAGTTTTTAAAGTTTTTGACATTCATTTTACCATTTTTTGATATTGTGCAGTGGATCTTATATGACATTTCACTTGAATGCAGCATCACCAAAATTGTAAATATTTACTTTGCAGTTCATTTATATATGTATATTTTGTTTGCTGTAGCTGCGGCAGCTATAGCAAACTAATTTCACATTTTGAGGTTTGGTCATTTTCTCAGTGCACTCATTATCTCAGCAACATCGAGGAAAGATAAAGGGCAAAAGCTACAACTTGCTCCATCTTTATTTTTCCTTTTAGAATGTCACCATTTTCAAAGGAAGTGGTTGCCTAATACATGAGAATTATATTAGAAAAATGGATACAGTAGATAGGTGCTTATCTGTGTTTTTTAGAACTCCAGTATATTTTTTTCCCACTAAACCAAATTCTGGTTCAGTGTGGCTTTGGAGGGAAGCATGGCTTGTTGAGAATGTGTGGGAAGTATGGCTTGCTGGAGAAGGGGCAGGAATTTGGGTTCAGATGTGAATTTTTACCTTGTAACTGCTTTGAATTGATATAACTAGTAATTTCCCAAAATTCTGTATTCGTGGCCTTCTGTATAGTATATGCAGATGTTATATGTGAATGAGATGGCATGGACTAACAGATATTCTGCATATTTTCTCTGCTCACATATCAATGCTGTATCATCCCATTTGTGCTTACTTACAAAGCATGAACTGAAAGATAAAGTTACCTTATGTATTGAGACAGTCTGTGAAGCATTAAACTGAATGAGAAGCACTTCTTAGTAGAGGGTCTGTAAACCCGCAGCGCTCATATACTCCCATGAAGCTGGCCTGGTAAAGGTAAAGTAGCCATAGATAGGCTACTCTATGTTATTCTGGGTCACTTCTCTACCACTGGAGCTGCTACAAGTCACAGCTAAAGCATTTAGACTGAGATGGAGGAGGAGTAATGCTCCTGAGAATGGAAATTGGATTTGGGGCAGACAAATGCAGCATATGTTCATTACAGGAATGGACGATCAGTGGGAATTGTCTATTTAGTTTTTCTTATCCAACAACCCTAAAGAGAAGTCCAGTGCAAAAATAATTAGGAGTTTTTTTCTGCAAAATAATTCTTCATATCTTGCTATGTTTTATGAAAAATTGATCTCTCATAGGAAAGAATAATCCTATGCTCACAGTTATTTCTGAAATTGATGCAAAGAATAACATAGGAAACATAATGCACAGTTAATAAGCATTTGTTGGCTAATGAATGGGTGTCATACTGAATGATTATTCCTTTTATTTCTCCTTCCAGTGTCTTTGCTGTCCCTTGTTCTACCTGGATGTCATTTCCTATATATACAAACATAGTCCTCTCTTTCAGGTCTTTGTTCAAATTTCACCATCTGACCACGGTTTTAATAATTAAACGTTCTTTCTCATGATGACATCCCTAGACTTATTCCCTGATGTTTTATGTTTTGTTTTTGCTTTAAAGCAGGGTTATATCATATATGAAAGAATATATGTCATTATATGTCTGTTTCTAGATACTAGAATAAGTAAAATAACCCATGGGCTTGACATTGTATCTTAAGCATGTAAGCAATTACTGCTCTGTATTAGGCCTAACAAATATCGATTAGTGATATTTCCATTGAATTGAAAAGATTGTGACTCACTTTCAAGAGTGTGGCAGCCTGCATCACATCTATAGAATAATTCCCTAACTGAATACTGATTTATGAGTACACTGAAAATTACATCCCTACAGCTCTTTGCATTTGCATCTTTTGACCCTTTGTTTACATTTTCAAGAAACTCTGTCACTAAAAGTAATCTGAGCAGTCATTTTCACGTGGGACCGATAGTACTCATGTCAGTCTGTTCTAGCATAAAAGAGTTTAAAACTAAATGGGCCAAAGCTGCTGAAAATAAAAAAAAATTCAAAGATTGAATTGTGACATAATAGGTGACATTAATCACTGATTAGTATAAACAGAACCTTATCCTTTATAACTTGATCCTTAATTTTAACTCAATAAATTGAATTTACTTTTTTTTGCTTTTTTGAGACAAGTTCATCCTGCAGTTCTGGCTGCCCTTGAATTCACTATATATCTCAGGCAGTCTTCATCTTCCTGCAATTCTTCTGCCTCAGCCTCCTGAATGCTGAATACAGGCATGTACCCCATTTCAATTTACTTTATAATGTATATTTTTTTCTCTTGATATCTCTTTGCATGTACAGGGTGATGTAAATTGAAATAAGGTGAGAGAGTTGGGCTTATAGAAATGAAATTGTTGAAAATGGCATAAAAAAGATGAAGGACAGATCATGAAGTGAAATAGGAGGCTAGAAGGTGATCTCTGACAATCACTGACATGGGATGAGTAGTGACTTCATACTTAGTACGCTGATAAATATTACCCCACTATGTACATGTAATTTTTCAATTACTTAAAATAAGTATATATAATTTATCATTATTGATTGACTAAAAAAATGCTGAGGCTGATGGAGATTAAATTATTGCAGTCATAGAGTCACTGAATTTGGATTTCAAATTACTGAATGTGAGTTCAACTACACATCTGCCCCAACTCAAGGCTTGTGTCCTAGTCAGTATGAATTTTACTGTTTAAGAAATTAATATTTTCTAATGGTATAAAGAAATGAAATTCATTGACCGGTAAGTTTTCCAGAGAGGTAATAGAAGTCTCTTCTAGTTACTTTTACTTAGTGATTTTTGCACCTTTCAAAAATATTTTTGTATTTACCTCTCTATCTCTGGATTTTTCTCTCTATATTTACACATATATTCAATTTTTTAACATTTTGTTTCTCTTTGCTAGAAGCTACTGTTTGGTTTTTGTTGATTAAAAAGACTGCTCTGTAATTACTTTCTGAGATATCATTGGAATGAATAGGATAAATGGAAATTTGTTGGGTTTGTCTCTTTTCTCTTGACTATAAATTGGTTGGAATAAGACAGCATTACTTTATTAATAAAAATTTGATGGTAATTGGGACAGGAGGTAGGCTATGTTAAAATGAAAAATAGCTTTTGATATGCAAATTCTTCCTTCCTTAAGAAAATTAATCACATGCATTTGGTTTCAGGGAAGTATTTAAATGACTTAAGGCAGCAGCCTGCAAGGAACTTAAAAGCCTTCACACTATGCATCTGAATGCATAGCACTAAACAGCTGAATAGACTTTCTGTGCACATCTGCGTCAAGCACCTCATTTTCCAGATTTGAAAACTGATACACATGAAGTTGACGTGCGCACAGTCTCAATTACTGAGCAGAGCGAGATATGAACCCAGATTTAGTAGTTTTGTGTATATGGTCATTCCTCCAGATTATATGCATATAAGATGTACTAAGAGCAGTATAACTCCATACATAGGTCTTCCATAAAACAGATTATAGTTGTATTGAATTATCATAAGAAATTCTCAATACTAATCTAAGTATTTCTCTATGATATCCATAATCCAGAATCTCCTCTACTTTGCATGGTACTCTCTCTTTATTTCATTAAAAGATGTGGTGATTAAGTGTTCTGTGCTGCTGCTGTCCCTACTGTTACTGTTCCAAGTGGTTCTTCACTGAGTGCCTACTATGTGCTGGGAACTGTGAGGAATGTCCTATATGTTCACTAAGTGGGTTGGTTAGAAAAACAGGTGATGACCCCAAGTATTTTGGAAGGGAATACATTTAACAGAGTCAATTAAGTGCTCTTTAAACTATTCAGTGGGCTTAAAGACTGATGTCCAGGGAAGACTTTCACTGGTTTTGTATTTGGTATACATTTTTACATGATCAGGAAACTGAGGTCATATGTACATATGTATATATATATATATATGTGTATATATATAATATAATATAAATGTATATATATATTAATCTAAATTGGTTGGAAAATATATATGTATCATAGGTGTGTGTGTGTGTGTGTGTGTGTGTGTGTGTGTGTGTGTGTGTGTGTGTAAACTTGTAGCAAAAAAGAAGTTGATTCAGGAAAAAATTTTCAGAAGGCACTACAAAACTTCATGCATCAAAGGGCTATGCTTTGCCTGCACCTGCTAGAGGAAGGACAGCACAATCTGACTCTCTTCTGTCTTCTAGAATTTATCCAGACTGAGAGGTTTTTATCGTGTCTGATACCCTATTGGTAAAGAAATTTGAAAAATAGAGTTCTTGTTTCTACTATGAAAGGAAGAAGCACAGAAAATTGGGAGAAGGCTGTCAATTTTCATCAGACAACACAGGGCAGAATGTTTATTGCTTCCTTTAATCCTTTCAGAAAGAATTGTAGATGATGAAAACTGGAGCTTGGAAATTTTAGGGAATTCATATGAATAGCCATGGGATACACAGAGTCAAGGTGAAATATATGTAGTAAATCAGAGATCTTCTTAAAAGATGAAAGCAATGAGATGATTTCTCCAAAAGACACATTGAAGCAATAATCACAAACAATGCCAAGGACTTTAGTAAACTTTCTATTACTTTAGAGTTCTGTGACTCTCTCTTTTGAACTTTGAAAATAATGAGAATGTGAGAATACTGGACCTAAAGTCATACAGTTGAACACAAGGAGAATTCCAAAAGAATTCTCATTTTAGTATAAGTGAGATTATATCTCTGGATTAATTTCAAGCCAACTGTGTTGTCATTTTGGACCCTCTAGAAATATGATTATATGTTAGTTATGACTTACTTTCATAACTTCTCTTTTGCTTATTCTGCCTGAAAACAATGTTTTATACACTGTCACTAGTGTGAGAAGAAAAGAATAAAGAGTGTATTGTATTTTGGACTGATTGTTTCAAACTAGAAAGCAAACAGTCAACTTATGTGCTCTGTCATACTGAACCCAGCATTAGAAAATTACCTGGTGCTCTCCGGCCCCTGACCCCCAGTCCTCACCCTCAGACTGTAATAACGATTAGCAGCTTTGTCCCAGCGGCTGCTCCTCCACTTTAGAGCAGTCCGGCAGGCAGCTACTTCTCACCAATGCGGCCCTGCTTCCCCACACCCGAGTCCTGTTCCATTTTATTTTCTATCATAAAAGTTTTTTTTAATTATCTTTATTGGTACATTAAATATACACATCATGATTGCACTCCATAATGGGGATTTGTACCAGTATAAGACACAACTTAATTCTCATTTTTTCCCATAGCCCCACCCACCCTACCACCCCCCATATATATAAAATTTGTTTCCTTACTTTTTGTTACAATCTCAACATTGTCCCCTTTTATCATAAAAGTTTTATAAGTTTGAAATCATGGTGAAATGATGCAAGTAATTTATTTAAGCACAGATTTTTCTTATTGCTAAGTATTTTTCAATCGGGCAAATTTTTCATTTTAAAACATTTCTGTATCTGTGGCTTATATTTTTAGTCCCAGTAGACAACTCCCAAGTTATTTAAGGGAAGAGTTTTTTACAGATAATTGCTAAATTTGCAAGTTTATAGAATGCATATCAGTCTTAGGCTGAGGAAAACTAATTAGAATCTAAGTTGGAAAAATAGCTGTGTCTGCTCGATATCTGGTTATTTGAAGTTCAGAGCTGTGCTTCCAGTTAAACTGAACTGCTTTAGTGTTTTCTTCATCTTAGTTTTAAAACTAATGGGCTAAAAAGCCTAACCATTTTACCACCTCCAATTGAAGTGCTTAATTTGAGGAAGAGCTTATTCTCTTACAGATTAAATGAATTTAGTAGAAGAAGTGGATCGCTTTTTATCTGATTACATTTCATCGCATCTAGCTCAATAAGCAAACATTACTTTCTGATGGTTCCAAGTTTGTTATGGTACAAGGTTCTGTGTATTAACTCATCACCTGGGTGCATAGCTGCTTTGTTCTAGTACATTCTGTGTCATCAATTCACTGTCAGGTTCCTATATTGGGTAGGGGACACACGAGATGCATCTTTGTGATCCTCCTCCTAGGTTACAGGTATGTACCACCAGGCGCCGGTGAGAGGGCAATTTTAAACTCCTTATCTGCACAGTAAGAATTATGCTGTGTTAGGCAAGCAGTATTAACAGACAAAACTAAGACAGGAGGGGAGAAAGTAAGAGAAAGAGAAAAAAGATAGAGTGAGAATATGACAGAACGTGTGTTGGCGAAGAGATGGCTGCAGGAAGCAACACAAGAGTTATTTATCCCTCCTGGTGTCCTGCACTGGAATGGACATGGCCCGAGGGTCAAAGGAAACTTGACTTAGCCTCAGTTGAGTCACAAGCTACATATATTTTATAGAACACGACACCTAATCTTTCTGGGTCTCAGTTTCCTCAGAATGAGGGGTTGACCTCAGTGATTTTGACCAGCTCTGCGATTCTGTGATCCTATTTTGTTCAATTGCTGTGAAAATTGACCACAATCCCTTTAGTCTTTCGTAGTTCATTTCAAGCCCATCTTCTTGAATGTTTTGGCAAGAAAAAGAAGAAAGAGTCTTCTTTGAACTGAGAGAAAGAGACGTTCAAAGGGACAATCTTATTCTCTAATAATACCAATTCTTTCCACTTCAGGAAGGTCAGATTAGTTTGTCCTGCAATATTTTGCTTGAGTGAGTTTTTTTTCCAAGAACTTCTACCACTTGGAATTTGCTAAAAAGTTACTCTTTTCTTGAAATTGTCTTATATATTGAAAATGTGCTTCTATCTTTCTCATGTCTGACTTTTTAGGGTATTGAACTTTATTCAGAGGTACATATTCAAGGGGCTCTATTTAAAATGAGCTCAAACATGTAAAAATATTCAATTTTCTTTCTTATATATTTTGAATCATTTACTTATTCAAAAAAGTGTTAATTTTTAGTAAATTTGCCATGTACAGTACTTTCAGATTGGTACAAAAATTGGAAGATAGCATACAGTTCCTACCTCATCCCCATCTGCTTTCTCCTATTAATAACCAATATTAGTATGATAAATTTGTCTTGATTACTTAACCTACAGTAATACTTTGTTACCAGCAAAAAGCCAATATTCTACTGAAATTCCCTTGATTTTAGGTAATGTTTTCCTCCTTTTCCAGGATGCCATCCAGAACGTCACATAACACTACCTAGACTCCTCTCTGGCTATGATAGCTTCTGAAAGTTTCCTTGTTTTTGATCCTCTCAGTGGTCCTGAGGAGTAGGTGTTCATGAAATTTGTAGAATGTTTTCATTTATGATTTGTACTGTAACTGCCTAATACTGTGATATTGTGGGTATTTGTGGGAAAGACCACAGTAGTAAGGTGTTGCCATCATGTCACACAAAGGATATTTATTTTCAACATTTATTGTCACTGCTGATATTGACCTTGATTATCAGGGTGAAGTATAGTCTGGGAGAGTTATTGACCATAACTGGCTTCTCCCCTCACTCCTTGGACAAAATATCATAGATAGTCTCTATACTTAGTCTACATTTTATAGGCAAGGAGCTGCTTTATTTCCTTAAGAGTGGAATATCTTCATAAATTATTAGGGATTCTCTGTATGAGTAATTTTCCTATTCTCTACATCTAATTATTGTCATACATATTAAAGGTTTGTGGACATTATCATATACTTTGGCTTATAATCTAAAACAACTTTATTATTGTTCAGTTTTATTCCAGTTTTGGCTCTTAGGCCAAATTGGTTGCCTCCTTGGCCATCATTTTATCATATGGCCTCAGAATTGATTTTAAATTTGTATTTTCCCAGACTCACCTTGTACATTTACTACTTCAGTCTTAGAATTAAATATTTCTCCAAATATCCTTGGTTCTTTTTAATGAAAAATGATATTAGACACCAAGATTTGGGATTTAGGTATGCTCATTGTCTTAGCTGTGTCATTGATTTTGGATCTTAGAAGCTGACAGAAAGAGGAGATATATGTTTGCAAATTCACTTAAGCACATATATGCACATATATAAGTATTTCTAAATATTTTCACCTTAACTGTGGTATGTTAAATGGAAGTTCATCCTACTGTCTCCAGATCTCATCATTACTACACGGATCATTTTCATCTTGCTCCGTTGCTTGTCTGTTCTCTGCCAGTACAATAGTGGAAAAACCCAGTTTTCATTATCCATTGTCCATTGACTTTATTGTTCAATTCCAGTGTATCTGGTATAGTAGTTCAACAATTTTTAACCTCTACCTCCATAGGAAACAACTATATCAGTAAGAGTATAGTGCTTGTATAAATTTCCTTCTGTGTTTTGTCTTCATAGCCTTAGAGTTCAGAAGTATGCCCACATCTACCTTTTAGTAAAGTCATTTCATACTTTTAAAACTGTAGTTAAATTCATTTGTCATAGCTAGAATTCCATATTTGAATGTTTTTATAGTTACATTTCTTTTTATTAGCTCCATATAATATCTTTGGATATTATGTGGTAACCTTTCAAGATACTTCTCAGCTTTTTTCCCTCTTGTCTTACCTTCTTTGCCTAAGATAGAAGTTCAATCGAATCTTGTTATAAAGCTGCAGTTGTTTTAACATTATGAATATATCTATTATGCTACTTTCAGCACTGCATTTCTGATTGTTTATATGACTTTTTTTCCTATTGCACAATGAACTTTTCCTGAGCTGGAAAAGTAGCTAAAACTGGCTTCTTCTAAGGTTTGTTATAGTAAGTGTCAATTGTTTGGTTTGATGAGTTTTTTTTTTTCTGAGGTGAACAAAGAGACACTGTCTTCATGCACCTGGCTCACCCAGATGAGTTGCCTTCAGAGAGCTGGGTGATGTTTCGGATGGCATCCTGTTTAGCTGTTTACAGGCAGGATTTGATGTGATTCTGAGTGTAACCCCCGATAGAGGTAATCTCTGGAATCAGAATGACAATGAGTGAACCCGGACTTCACTACTTAGACTTTGTGTTCCTTGGGAGGATAATTTGACTTTTCTATCCCTCAGTCTAGTCTTCTCTATAAAATGAGATTAAAAATGAGATCAAAGGTAGGGGTCAAATGAAAATATACTTTGGGAAAGATTTGGCAGAAGACCTCCTCACTTTAAAAAGTTAGACATTACTGTTACTGAACTAATTATATAGAAATATATTCTTAGGAGGCATATCAAATATATATTTTTCTTTTTTTCATTTCCTTCAACAAGTTACTTTTATCTTCAGTGACCTTTCCTCATTTCTAAAAGTGTGATTATTTTTCTACTAATATAATTTTTCTCCTACTATTTGTGTGCATCTCCTTTTCCTGTGCAGCGAGCAGAATGATTATTTCTCAGCACACATTCCCTAGCTTGGCTCCTGGCTTGAGAAGTAATTATGTTGGCATTATCTGCCATTGCCCTGCATTTGCCATCTGTTGGCAACATTGCTGAAATGGTCCAGGTCTTCGCCGGTCAGGAAATATTTTGTATTTTTATTGGCTTTATTTCCAAGCAAAGTTTCTATCTCCCCAGTGAAGTGTGTAGCTAATTTCTGAAGTAGCTTGACTATTTTTTTTAAAATCACACTTGTATTTTTCAAATTAGAAAGGTATTTCACATTTCAGAGAGCTATAAAATGTGAGAGAAATTTTTCCTTAAAAAGAATGGATACATGTTGTGTTAATATTGTTTTGTAATGTTATTTAATCAAGTCAGAAGTTTATAAAAAGTGATCCAATTTTATAACTTTTGTGCCACAAATGATTTTTGAACACTGAGAAAATTTTAAAGACAATCCATGTCTTGTAATAACTCAATACTCACATTAATTTTGGGTTCTAAGTTTCCCCAATTGCTTGATGTTCTTTTAAAATATCATTTCAAAGACTATTAAAAAGGGCTTGTAACAAAAAAGTAAGGAAACAAATTTTATGTATATGGGGGGGTGGTAGGGTGGGAAGGGCTATGGGAAAAAATGAGAATTAAGTTGTGTCTTATACTGGTACAAATCCCCATTATGGAGTGCAATCATGATGTGTATATTTAATGTACCAATAAAGATTAAAAAAAAAAAGGGCAATTTTGTATCACCCCAAATCCTTGCATTCTATATCACATGAAGGATACTGTCACCCTGCCACAACCTTTTTACTCTGGGACTTTTGTATTTATCTTTCATGTGGATCTGTGCCAAAGCCTTCTATAAATCTTAGCAGAGTGCCTCTTAGCCTCTGAATTCTCTTTATCTGTTATGGAAGCATATTCTTGAAAAGATTCCAGTAGGGCTGTTGTGATGAGTGATCCTCTCATATTCCTCATTCTTTCCTTCAGGCTTGCCAAAAGCTGCTTATTTCACAGAAGGATGGTGCTGGCTGAAAGGTGCTTTCTTGAAACTGAGGGATTACTGCCTTGGAAAGGTCCCCCTGAAGACATATTTGCTTTGCATTTTAATTGTTAGGCTGAGAAACTGCAGGCATGAGCTACTGAGTACTGTAGCCTTAATTATCAGCTTTCTTTCTTCTTATGTTTTGCATGGTGTGTCCCTGAGACTATGTTCAAGTGAACTAAGTATTTATTTTTTGGTTCAAGTTATGGTTTGACTTTCTATTTGATAAAAGGTATACGTATCATTTTGACAACAAATAAATAAAAGATATAAGCCTCAATGATTTCCAGTACTGGTGAAGTTGTGGGAAAGAAACTTGTTATAGTTGTTCTCCTATATTTCAGAAGCATGTTGATTTCTGTAATATTCTAGGCAGGATATTCTGGAAACATCTAGTACAACTTTGAAAATCTTTTGTCTCTGTTTAATTGTATCTAACACAAATCTGTTGAGCATTTAATTACATACTAGAATTAGTTACAAGGGACATGGCAGTCACAAATAAAAACCTTACCATCATGGATTATACTTTTATTCAGAGTGTCATGAAAGGAGAAAAATAAAGCCATAAATAGCTAATGGTAGAGATGTTAGAAGGTGATTACTGCTCAGAGGAGTATGATAAGTTAACAGGGGTGAGAAGAGTGGCTCCTCTGGGAGGAGTACATTGTGCTCTACGTGGGTAGATACAGAAGGCTTCATTGCAAAGGTAACATGTAAGTGAAGGCCAGAAGGAAGTGAGAGAAGAGCAGGAGGAACTCTGAGCAAAGAGTTCCACATTGAGGGAACAAATAAAGGCAAAGAATGGGAAGATTAAAGCTTGATTGTGGGGATTCAGGACATAGCGCTGGGGGAAGTGTGTGTGAAGGGAAGGAGACAGGATCAAAATGACAACTGGGCAAAAAGGTGTAGTTTACAGAGACATTTAGAGGCCATCAATTGGCTTGCTTTGTCATTTTCCCTGAAGGACCTAAGAATCACTGATGAGTTGGGGCAAAGGACTGACACAATCTAAAGTATATTTTTGCGTAGATAATGGAAGGATAGATTGCAGAAGGTGTGCTCATTAGAAGGTTATCACAGTAATCTAGAGGCCATTGCCTTTCATTTCTATGTAAATAACACGCCACTCTGGCTCCTAAGGCCATATGGACTAGCATGCTTATTATAGCACTGTTTTATCTTGCATCTTTGATGAGAAACTAAATGCTCACCTATCAGTAGGCGACTGACTTGATACATAATGTACATCTATCCAGTGGAACAGTTTTATGTTTTAGAAGCATGAGTTAAAAGGATTTTGATTTAATTGGTCTGACTGTAGAGTCTATGTTATTATTCCTACATTATTTTCCTTCCAGGTAAGGGATTGTGTATGTATGTGAGTTATATGTGTATGTTGTGTTGCTTCATATCACACCCAGGACTTTATGCATGCTCAGCAAAGGCTCTACCAGCAAGCTATTCCCATCCTTAACAAGTTATCTCTTTTTGCCCTTTTGAGGGTAGTAAAACGGTGTGGGTCTTTGAAGCTTATTTTTTATATTCAAATGTAGACAATTTACCATCTTACAGAATTGTTAATGTAGAGTTACTCAATTATTATTGATTAAATTCAGTGAAAAGTATGACTTAATAACCTATAAATATTTTCATCTTTCAAATGGAAATTAAAATATATGTATATATATATATATATATATATATATTTTTTTTTTTTTTTTTTTTTGAGACAGGGTCTCACTTTGTGGTTCAGGCTGGCCCTGAGCTCAGCCTCAAATCACAGCAATCCTCCTGCCTCTGCCTCCTGAGTGCTGGGATGACAGGCATGAGCCAGCATGCCCAGCACTGTGGTATGTGGTACTGTTGCTGCTGGGGTGAGTCTCCACGCCCAGTATTGTTAGGTGGTTACCAGGGATTGAACCCGGGCCATTGCGCTTGCAAGATAGGCGCTGGAACCACTGAGCTATATCCCCGGCCCAAGAAATATACTTTTATACTTGAATTTCTTGTATTGAAAATTTCTCTTGAGAGTGAGATTACAGAATAGCACAAATATACAGGATGTTTGCCTGGCAAATCAGTAACCATCATATAAAGGAGAAGTAGATGTTATTATCTGAGAACTATCTATAGGCTTTTCTTTTTTTTTTTTTTTTAAGCAAAGCAAATCCCATGTAAATGTTTTGTTTTATGGTACAGAATTCTGCATTTTTGAAAAAAGCTTCAGGAAATTCATTCAATGCAAAACTTTTGTCTTTCATATTTAGAAAATACCTTCGAGTAGGTTGAGCTCCATTTCACATTGTAGTATGAACGCACACACTCACATGCAGATATGTATTTTTAAAAGACACATACCTTCATGTGATTGTGGATGGATTTCAAAATAAAGGAGAAATTGGATGCATTTGTAGGAAAACAGATGCACCTGGAGACCATATGCTGTGAAATAAATCAGACACATAAGGTTAAATATCACAGGTTTCTCTTATATGACAAACCCAAAATATAAAAAGCAAAATAATAGATAAACAATAGTAAATAGGGAGATAGATCTTTTGAGAAAAGAAGGTGATGAAGAGATGAGGAGAGAGAAATGAACAGAGGAAAATAATTAAAATGTATTGGTCTGGGATTCAGCTCAGTCGCACTGCACTGCACCTGTCTGGCAAATGCTAGTTCCTCAGTACTGAAAAAAAAAAAAAAAAAAAGAAAACCCAAACACAAACACAAAAAGAAAAAAGAGGAATTCATACATTACAAACACAAAGATGAATGTAATTATTATAGACTATCAACATATTCATAAGAATACAATAACAAAACAAAACAAAAAAACTCCCAGCTGATTAGGAAGCAAAGTTTCAGGTGTGTCTGTTGATGATTGACATGCAGACTGACAACTGAGGCGAGAGAACCCGCCCCGGATGTGGGTGTTACCAGCCAATAGGACTGAAGCTTGGACCTAATAAAAGCGAAAGGTAGTCTTCCTTCTTACTTCTTGAGTGGACTTCTAGTTTTTTGCTCTTCTTTTGTTGTTGCTCTCATCTTCCACGACGCAGATTCTTCACCCTTCAAACGTAGACCGTTTGGCTTTCCCACAGAAACTTGCTCTGGATTCTACAATGAACTTCAGGCCTCCAAACTTCGACTGAAGCCTCTGGCTCTCCAGCCAGTGGGCTGCCGCTATTTTGCGTTCTTCCAGGCTTGATTCAGAAAGCTGCCACGGTAAGCCAAACTACATTTTTTAGTGAACTCTTAAGAAATGCAATTAGTTTTTCTGCTAATTTAGTATCTGAAGCTTTTGCTTCCACTACAGTGATATTTGTGGTAATTTTTCAGAAGGCTTTTCTTGCCCTATTGTCTAATAGTCAAGTGACAAGTCTAACAGTGTCATGACTCTACTCTTGATTTGTTTTAAACCATTATCTATTAAAAAAATTTTTTTGTCTAAGGTTAAGATGTATATACGTAAACATTTCAAGTGCTATTAAGACGCATACACTATTCATAAAACGTTGCTCATAATCTTATCTAATTTTATTCGTGTAACATTTTATTGAACAAGTTTCCATGTCTTCATTAATGTATGTATTGGCTGAATAATTTAGTCCAATTTATTTAACGAATACTTCTGCTTTTCAATTATGATTGACATGTAGGCTGCCAATTGAGGCCACAGAACGTGCCCCGGGTTCTCCACAGGTGCAGAGTATTGTGAATACACTAGTGAAATAAACAAGCAGGTGAAGTCTTTAATCATAAGCAAATAAATGATACAGTAGGAGAATAAAACAATGGACAAATGTACATGAATGTATCGACGAAATATTGTATGGCAAGAAATTGTGTAACGAAGAAAGTATGTTGAAGGCATTTTCAAGGCTTTTCTTTAGACAAGACAGTCATATCCCTGGGAAGAAAAGACAGGTGGAAAGACTTGAAGAAAAGGACTGAACCATGTGAAGGTCCCGATGGAGGTTTCCAGAAAGAGGGAAGATGAAAGGGGTCAAAGAGTTTATTTTTAAAATTTTAAATAGTGATTTTTCAGTGGAGTAGATGAGAGTGGTATATCTGTGGATGAGTTAACCTGAGATAGGATTATGAGGGATTCCTGGGTAGTGACTGAAATGAAGGTCATATTTTGGTATGGCTGCAGAGAAGTGGATAGTTTCTGGTTTATGTCACTTGATTATGATATTTGTTGATACTGTTTTTTTTTTTTTTTTGTCTTGCCATTGATAGTTTAACTCAATATTTGGCTAGATACCTTTCTAAAATAGAATTTTGAAGAAATATAGCTATTTAAGTATTTTATGTGTCTCCTCTTTGTCAAGGACCTTAAGAACAAATGGGTTAGATTTATTTCATATTAGTCTTTTACTAAGCTTATTTTTTTGGTTTTAACATTTTGCTTAATATTTCAGAGTCATAGGATGAGAGACAGAAAGAGAAATAGACAATGAAACTGTCACTTCATTGAAATTATCAAATCGGGGCCGGGGATATAGCTCAGTGGTTCCAGCGCCTGGCTTGCAAGCGCAAGGGCCCGGGTTGGATCCCCGGTAACCACATAAAATACTGGGCGTTATACTGGGCGTGGAGACTCACCCCAGCAGCAACCAGTACCGCATACCACAGTGCCGGGCGTGGTGGCTCACGCCTGTAATCCCAGCACTCGGGAGGCAGAGGCAGGAGGTTTGCTGTGATGTGAGTTGGAGGCTGAGCTCAGGGCCAGCCTGAACCACAAAGCGAGACCTTGTCTCAAAAAACCTAAAAAAAAAAAAAAAAAAAAGATATTATCAAATCAACCCTCTCTTATAATTCAGTTCCAACATACAATATAATTTTATTAACTATAGCCTTCATATCATAATTATAACTCTAGTATTATATAATCCACATGTTTAGTATGTTGTGTTCTTTGACCTTCATTTTGTTTTTGACTTCTTATCTCAAGCTTCATTTTGCATTATTCTGTAACTATGCTTTACAATTCTATGATTTTTATATTCTGTGGTATTTAAACTGTTAATCACATCCAGAGAGCTTTTGTCTTTCCAGATGTAGTATTTGGCCTCTTTTATAGTTTAATTTGGCTCTTTTTAGTATCGGGTTTTATATTGGTATTTTTCTTTGAATGTTTGAGCATATTAAGCATACTTTAAAGCTTTACAATCATTTTCTGCTAGTTCTAATATATGACATTTCTTATTCATTGACTGATACTTTTCCTGTATTGGATTGGTTTTGTGCCTCAAAGAATTTTTAGCCAGTAGTGACTGAATGCTTTCCCGTATGAATTTTATGCATTCTGTATGATTTTGTTCGCATTCTTCAGAGAAGACTGCACTTTGTTCTGTAGGGAGGCTCTCTGAGGATTAGCTTGATAACTCTGAAACTTGTTTTGGAAAGAGATATTTGGAGAAACAACTTCGACAACAAAATGTTATCAATGTTTTGGTCTTCCTACTGAATGCTCTTGATTTTCAGTAAGGAATTCTCAGTGTAGTCAACCACTGAATGATACCCAGCCTTGTGTAAACTCCAGTATTACTCATTTCACACAAATCAGCTTTCTTTCATTAAATAGTTCTATCCTAGTCATAAGTGACTTGACTACATTCAAGAAGAATCCTTTGCAGATTTCAGGAGCTCTTTCTCTTTCTAGCTTTCTTCTCAGTTATTTTCCTTCAAATCCCAACTATCATAGCCTCTCGTTTATATTCTCAAGCTGAGGAGACCGCCATTTTATACTTAGAATCTCCCTTTGGGTACCCCTGTCTGGAAAGTTTCTCTATACAGAAGTCTGAGGCAGTTAACAGCGTTTGGTTCATTTGTTTCCTGCCTTTTTTTTTTTTTTGTGGTACTGGGGATTGAACTTGGTATATGCTTTCTCTGCAGTGTCGTTGAGCTACGTCCTAGACCTGTCTTCTTTTAAATATAGCAGATCTTTGTTACCTTTTCTCCACTGTTTGTAAACTTTAAAATTTTTTTTTTTCATTCAGTTTTGTCCAGTGATGGACATGTGAATTTAATTTTTATTTCTCTATCATGGTTTAAATGAAACTTGTGTTGTATTTTGCAAGTTTTTTTCAATTAGCAATATGCCATGGTAATATTTTCTTTGTGATGTGAATATATATGAATATTTTTTTAATATCTCCATGGTATTTTATTGCATAGATGCTCACAATTTATAAATGGTGTCTATTGATGGACATTTAATGTAGATTCATCATCATTGTTGAAAAAATCTATTGATTATACTTTTTGCATTTTTATTTAATAGTTTTCTACAACAAACTCTAAAATTTAATTATCTAGTTCAAAAATTATTCATTTTTACCTGTGATGGGAAACTTCTAAACACAACTCAGAATATGTACCAGTGGACTGGGGATTTGGCTCATTGTTTGCACCGCCTGCCTTGCATGTGCAAGGTCATGAATTCAATCCATTGTACTGCCAAAAAAAATAAAAACAAAACAAAAAAACACCTGAAACAGAATATGACCAGTTAGCCCTTATCTGATCTATACTGAATGCTGCTAGAAGTGTACTTTTAGTTCCTTAAGATTTTGACTGTGTTTTTGTGAGTACTTACAATTTTTCCATAGGGGAAATAAAACATACCTTCTGTCGTTTATAAACTTTGGTAGTAGTGTTTATTACTGAGATTTCTACATTTTTATTATTCTCTTTAAAAACTGGGTTTTGACAGTCTGTAGGATGATCTATTGTGTGTGCATAGTTCTGAAAAACATCTGGAAATTTACTGTGTCCATACATGTTTTACAATTGCCTGGATACTGATATTACAGTGTGTACCCCAAATTAGGGTTATATTTGCCTTACAAATACATTATATTCATTATGTTGCCTTTTACAATTAGATGTCATCCTGGGTTTTTGTGGGTTTATTAATACCAAGAAGAATATTGGCTTCTATAAATTTTTAAGAGACTGTTATTTTATATTTTGGCTTGAATGAGTACAAATAGTGTTTTAATATGATTACTACATGTAAGCTAATACTCTGAGAAAATATTAACTATAAATTATGATGGATCATTCTTGGATATTTTCTGTAGTTTCCTAAAATTTATTGTCAAAGTACAATGCAAGAGGAAATGACTAATGTATCTAGTAATGAAGAACAAATGTACTGAAAATCTATGTTAAATTAGAGTTTATTCCAGTTATTAAGATTTGTGAACCAAATGCCTGATTAAATTTCCATTTTTATTTCTAGATTTGTCTAGATTTGTATAAGATATTCCTTTTAGGAAATATGTCTTGACTTACAGGATGAGATGTTCATTAATAATAGAAATTGGTTATGAACAGTTAAATATTTAGTGGATATATTTTGTCATGTCTTAGGCTACCCTTAAAATGCTTTAAGTATCTTTTAACTTCTATTTTGAATAGACATCCTCTTCTATATAGGGCCACATTTGAAGGGATTATTTGTGTGAATACAAGAATTCAATCAAATTTCAGAATTATATGAACTATAGTTTATTAAACCATGTTTACTAATTGCACATATTATACTGAACTGTATTCTCGGATCCTTTGTATACTTCTGTGGTTTTCCAGTGACATTTTCCTTGACAAAATGGCACATGGGAAAATAATGAAAGAGTTTTTAAGTTCAAAGGTAGGTGCATTTTTCAATTTTAATTTATCCTTTGAAAATAGATTATCAGGAAGCAAACTAGTATTTGTTTCTGCTTAAGATGTCTATTGTTTCTCTAAACTTTGTAGAAAAGTAGTTCAATAATTCATATATGAATTATTCCCTTGTCTGCCCATAAATATGCAATGGAAAATGCTAATTAAAACAAGTTTGATTATTTAACATTGCATTATTTAAGAAAATTCTCTAACATTGTTAATTTATTTCTTTGGTGTCAACAATCTCTGACCTTTTGTTATTAGAATTAATAAATTATTAATCAAAAGTACAAATAAGCATAAGGATTAAGAGCTAATAACATTGTCCATAAAAACAGTTTGGTGTTAGTTCTTATAAGAATGTCAAATATTTTACTTCCTAGAACCTGATGGTAACAGTCTGAATTGTCTGAGGTCAGCAATTCTTCAACTATTGTTAAGACGTTTTGTTTCTTACAGTGTACATTGGGGCTAAAATTTCTTTAAAAGAGAATGCAGTATAATTTGTGGCTAATGGCCAAGAGCAGCTCTCCTAAGTCCTTAACAGTGATTTTAATGAAATAGCAATTTTATTTTTATTCATTATGTTGCCTTAAATATTTGCCTGTTTTCTGTAAATATTTTATTCATTATGCTGCCTGTAAATATTTACCTGTTCACATGTGACCAGTGAAGCACTGTCCTTTGTTACTATGCAAAGCATTAGTGTCTACCTTTAAAAACTTTTCAGGTTCATTTTGAGATATTCAAGTTTTAAATAAAAGTATGAAGAAGAGTGAAGAAAGATTGAAAAATAGGGGCAAGATAGTATCAACTTGTCAGACCTGACTGATGTGTGAAAACAGTTGTATTTGAGTTGTAAATTTAACAACATTGTTTATTTATTTATTTTATTTTTTAAGGTTTTTTGAGACAGGGCCTCACTTTGTGGTTCAGGCTGGCCCTGAGCTCAGCCTCAAACTCACATCACAGCAATCCTCCTGCCTCTGCCTCCTGAGTGCTGGGATTACAGGCGTGAGCCTTCATGCTGGCACTGTGGTATGTGGTACTGATTGCTGCTGGGGTGAGTCTCCACGCCCAGTATTGTTATGTGGTTACCAGGTATCCAACCCGGGCCCTTGCACTTCCAAGACAGGTACCAGAACCACTGAACTAAATCCCCGGCCCCAACAACATTCTTTATTATAACTTGTGAAAGAGTATTTCCACTGACTGCTCTCCTAGTGATTGCCAACTCATGCAGTTCCAGTTTACTAAAATAATATCCAGTGAAATGCACAAAATATTATTGTTTAATTTTAGAATAGCTCAGATATTTTTATAAGTTACCCTGATTCATGGCATGTTTTTTGGGGGGTAGCCACTGACATGATATAGAACATTTAAAAAATTTAAATGAGATTGTCACTAGTGTTAGAACCATTTGAGATCATCCCTAGCAAAAATAAAATGTTATTTTCACAAAGTTTCATTTTGCTGATTCCAGTATCTTAAATATGATCTTTCCTCCTAACTAGATTGTAATTATGGCTTAACTGTGGATCATTATGGAAATAAAAATTGCATAGTTTTTAATGTCAGATTTTCTTGCAAAGGACTGAAGAAATTACATCTCATCACCTCAAACTTGTTTAAACATGTAGTAGACAAGAGTATTTTTTGTCAACCCTTTTAGATTTGATGTTAGAACTTTATAAAAATCACCACCAAAAGAAAAACACACTTCTTTTATTTAGATTTATGTAATAGTCTTAATAAAGTAATGAAAGCCAAAATAGATGTAGAAATACTAACATTTTTGTATGAGCTTTGATGAAAAGTTGAAGAAGCCTCAGAATATGAGGCAACTGGAGAAATGGAAAAGCCTCCTCAAATTCCTGTGTGTGGTCCCCTCCATCTTTGGACACAGGCTCCTTTCCTTGGAGTTCAAGGGGAGCACATTCCACATTTAGGGTGTCATGATCCCCTTTAGGGAAGAAAGTCAGTGAATTCTTGCAGCATCTTCCACTTTTCTAGTTCCTCCAGCTGAGGTATTACTACGCCTGTGCCCGTCTTTTGGAGTAGCGTATTCTGGGCTCCTGGAATGGCTGGGCTGTTCTGAAAAGTGTCCCTGAGTTAATGAGTCTTTCTCCTCTTCTAGTTGTTTTGTTTTGGCCCTTGATTTTGTCCTCTTCTTTACTGATTTTTTATATTGGTAAATTTATCTCCTTTACATTCCTGTATGTGATATATCCAAAAAGCCAGCTCCCTTAGTGTGGTGCCTGTGATTCTTGCGTAGTTTATTCAGTTGGAGAGCTGGTAGTTTTTCTCCTCAGTTGGCAGTAAAAGCCTGATGTTTAGCTTCTCCCTGTCTCTGCCAATTTCAGTGTCTTTCTCCTTCTCTAGTTGTTTTGTTTTGGCTCTCAATTTTCTCTTCTTTCTTGACCTTTTATATTGGTAAATTTCTCTCCTTTACATTCATGTATATGAAATAGCTAAAAAGCCAGGTAGGTTTCTCAAACACATTTATTTTTGTAAAATAATGTATTGTGAAAAATTGACAACATATATACAGAATTAAACATATACCTCATGTATCCACCAAAATTAATTCCTAATTTTTTTCCATTTTCCCTCTAAGAAATCTTCCCTGCTGCTTGTGGTTTTAAAGCAAATCTTAGATTTAGTAAAGTTCTCAACAGTCAGGTGTTGTCAGGCACACGCCTGTAATCCCAGCAGAAGGGAGAGGCAGGATTTCCAGGAGTTCAAGGCCAGCCTGAACTACATAATGAAATCCTGTCTCCAAAAAGAAAGTTATCAACATATGTCAAATGATAGAGATTCCATTAAAATGCAAGAAAACCCATACTATTACCATACCTTCCTGTGGTTCCATAAAGATCACTTAACACTGTCATATCCAGTGTTCACGTCTCCCTGATTTATCCTATCAATTTTGTTTGCTGGTTTGTTTGGGGGTTTTAATCAATTAGGAGCAAAGTAACAAGTAATATATAGTGCTTGAGCAAGCCTTACTCCCATTTCTGTCTCTGTACAGACACAAGATATATAAATGTACAGCTGTAGATAGCCTGCAAGGTTGAGAGGTCTCTGTGATTTGTGATAAAACATAGCAAAATATTGTATATTTGACAGCTTTTGAAATACAGCTTATGTGACAAATTGCACAGATGTGAAAATAATCTGTAGGAAAAAGTCTACACACCTGCATGTTATTTTTTCAAAGAATAGTGACTGTAGTCCTCCTATTTCCCCCTAAGAGAGAATCAATCACAGATTCTTGGGTAGTTACATTTTGAGGAGGCTTTAAACATGATATATATGACTCCATTTAGAGCAAATAGGTCATGAGAAAAGGGATTTGCTTATCTGCATTTGTCTAGAGATTTGCCTTCCCATCTCCTCTTTTTGTTTTAAACTATGAAGTAATAAAAGTTTGCTCACTTGAGAGGAAAGTTGTTTGACCTCAGAGGTTGAACTTAAATCTTCAAGAAACCATCACTATAAACAGAGGGGTGGCAGGAGGAAGAACACATTAGCTTCAGCGTCAGGCTCAGATCTGGATGTAGTGAAGGAAAGTGCCCTTCATATTACCAGCCAGGGTGAGGAATAAGTTCAGAGCTTACTGAGAGCATGTCCTTAGGTTAATACATGGCTGCTGCATAGGGCAGAGAGCAATCCTTATTGGTAACAACCCTTGATGAAAGTTGAAATGCACCTATACATGTTCTTCATAAAGATGGCCTGAATAGCTACCCAGAGGTAACATTTCTGTATGCCACTGTAGAGGACAGCACTTAGTGTATTTCCGTTGTTATACAGAGTGTGCTGCTTTCTCAGAGATGAGTGATAGAGAGCCTGTGCATGAGATCCTTACACATGTGCCAGCTAATGAATTCTGAGGACTGAATTTCAGGGGACTGTCAGATGTTCTTTTTCATATAGTAATATAATCTACAGGGAAGCCGTACTAAGTTCATACTTAGTAATTTGATACATACACAATAAGAGCAAGGACTAATGAGTCAGTTGTTGAAAAGCACCTGATAATGGTAACGTGCCACACATCTGCGAGGAGGGCCTCAGGAACTGGCCTACTCAAATTTCTAGAACAGAAATTTCTGTGTCCCTGTGTATCAATGCATATTTTACTCAGTTCATTTTCTTTTCATTCTGATCACCCCATGTATGTCTAATTCTCCCTCAAAACTGTACTGTACTGCTGTACAGTAAATTTTAGATGTACTAGCATGGCATTTTTTTTTACAGTTTTGATTGTTGTGCTATAGATAAAAAATAGTTTAACTCTCAAATCTTGTTTCTAACCTTATTTTTTCAATGCATATTTCAGCTTCATCATTAATCTGTCTGATTTCTTTAATGCCAATCTACCATTCTTGAAGATAGTTAATCTTGAAGGTTCCTTTATATCTCATTTCCCTTTCTCTTCCCTGATGTTAGCAGTTTTTCACCCCTGATTTTTTAAATTTTTCAAACACTGGCTGGATTGATAATTTTACATAATTTCATGTACCTTGTGTGTATTTCTCATGTATCTTGGAGTTCACAATGGATATGGACCTTAGTGCTTCAGTTCTGCTCCGTGAGATGTGATGTAGAATCCCTTTGGCACAGTGACTGAATTTGGGAAGGCGCATGACCTAGTCAGTGCACTAAGAAACAAGGAAAACTTGCTGGCTGGATTATGAGTTATTCTCTTCTGTCATCCTCTGCTTTTGTGTTTCTTTATCCTGTGTTTTCTTTCTCTTTCCTTTTCTTTCCCTTTCCTTCCCCTTATTCTCCTTTTCTATAAAAAAATTTTTACTTGGATGTTACAGGGGTTTAGTCTATAATCCAAGACATGCAGAAGTTGAAATAGGAGGGCTCCAAGTCAGGGCCACATGGGAGAATAACATTATTATAGTAATGTTGAAAAATAAATCATCAGATTGTTAAATTGAATTATGTTTTGAAGCACAATACAATTATCCTTTGGTATATGTGGAAGATTGGTTCCAAGATTTGGTCTCTAAATCTATGGATGCTCCAGTCCTTTACATAAAATGGCATGTTATTTGCATGAAGCACATTTTCCCATACACCTTAAATCATTTCTATCTTAAAATATCTAGTACAGTGCGAAAGGTGTATATTGTTGTTAGGCTTGCTTATTTAACAAATAATGATTAAGAAAACAAAAGTTGGCACACGTGAAGTCCAGACAAAAATATTTTACAGCATAGCTTTTTGACTCATAGTAACTGGTAAATTTTGAGCATAACCACATACCTTTGACATGCCTGTAAGAATGTCTGAAAATAGAAAAAGTTTTATGTGAAATAACTCATGGAATTTGAAATTCTCCGCTTTGGAAGTCCTGCAGCTATTTCTGAATCGTGAACTCCCGCTTCCTGATTTTCTTGCTTGGCTTTCTTTGCCCCTCACTCTCTTTGTTCTCTTACTTCCTCCACCTTCAGAGCTCTATCTGCTTTGAGTGCAGAGAATTTTAGCTTTTTCTGCTTTTGTTTTGGCTTTTGTCACCTTGCAGGCAAATGTACAAACTCACTTTTTTCTGAAGACATTTTCTTTACAAAAGCAGAGCTTTCTCCATAAAAGAAATCTGGCACTATTGTTAAAGAAATCATTTTCCATTGTGCCAAGTGTTTTTGTTCCTGGAAGTGATAGGTACTATGATACACTGCTGGGTGAAATTCAGTAAAATCTGTTGAAATAGAGATAAAGATAGTTCAGGAATTATTTGTGATGTGGCCACATACATACTCTTCCAGGGGACACTTAGTGACAGTTATGTGATCTCAAAGGATATTATTGTCAGACTAACAATTTTTTTAGGACTTCATGTTGAGAAAACCCCAAATAGTCTTCTTTTTATCTGTTTTCTGTTGCTTGATGAAGCAGTTTCATGTACACTAACATGTTGATGGAGTAACTTAAGAAAAGTGATAGTCTGTAATATCCTTTAATGTAAGAGAAATCACAAGGAGAATAGTAATATTGAAAAGGTCGTGTTTTGGAAAAGTTATTGTGAAATTCTTACTTTCTTTTCCTTCCTCTTGACTTAGATTTGCATTAACTTTAATTTTTAGAGGATACAACTATAGTAATCTTTTATAAAGTTATGAAAACATAAGTGGTTAACTTTTAAATTAAGAATATAGAGCAAGTGTTTGTCATCTTACTGTCTTGAGAATTTGGTTTTCCAATCAAGAAAAGCTTATGTTTTTGGTACTACATTGCTTATCACTTGTGTTGGCTGTGATCTGCTGTTGACATTGGCAGATACAAATTTGGGAAATAATGTAAAAATGATCCTTTTAATTCTGAAAACCTTGAAAAGAATTGCCTTTGACAAAAGTCAGACCCTGATTGTATGCATGTATCACTATTGTGATGAATTTAGATTTTTCAGGAAGATACGCAGGAGAGGAACAACTGGGTCAAATAGAATTTCTATCTTTAGTTTTTTCAGAATTTTGCAAACTAATTTTCAAAGTGACTGTGTTAGTTTATTTTCCCTCCAACAATATATAAGGGTTCTTTTTTCCCCACAATCTCACCGGCATTATTTTTGTTTTGTTTTGTTTTTGTTTTTTCTTAGTAGCCATTCTCCTTTGACTAAGGTGGCATCTCTTGTTTTAATTTGCATTTCTGTAAATTAAAAAAGTATGTAAAATAAAATTTAAAAAGCAAGTAAAATATGCTGAGCCTCTTTTCATGTATTACTGGCCATTGGTGTTTCTTTTCTCAGGAAAGACCAATTTTTTGCTCAGGCCTTTTATTGTGGGGGTGTAGTCTTTTTGAATTCTTTATATGCTAGGTGTAAGTCTTTTGAGTAGTAACTTGTAAAAATAAACTACCTTTCTATAGGTTGTATCTTCAGTATTTGGTTATTTCTTTTGTATTGCAGAATCTTTGAAATCTGATATAAGTTGCTTTATTTGTCCTTTATTTCTTGTGCAATTTGTTCCATTCGTGAAGTCGTTGCCTATACTGATGCCTTTAAGGGTTGTATCCTTTTTTCCTTCAACAGATTTAGTTTTTATTTTTTAATATAGATCAGTGGTTGATTTTGATTTGATTTTTTTTTTTTAGTACAATGTGTGATAGATATGAATCTAGATCTGAATATGAATAGCCGGTTTTCCCACCTCATTTGTTAAAGATACTATTTTTTCTCCAGTTTGTTAACTGCCTTTGGCCAAAAATCAAATGATTTTCTCTGTATTCTGTTACATTCCTTTCATGAATAAATATTTTTGTGCTAGTTCCATACTTCTGTTTCCTATGCTTTATACTATAAATTTAAGTCCAAGATTGACTTCTGCTTTGGTCTTGTACTCTAGCATAGCTTTGGCTATTCTATGACTTTTCTGGTTCCAACAAAGTTTTACAATTATTTTTTTCTAGTTTTCTGAAAAATAACGTGATATTTGGATGGTATTGCGTTATTTTTGAACATATAGCCATTTTCGAGTTATTAGTTATATCTACCCAGGAATAGGGAATGTCTTCTATTTAAGTTTTCATTTCAGAAGTTTAGAAAAAATTTCCTGGTTAAATTAAGTCTAAGGTATTTCTTAGAAGGTAGCATAATGGAGGGGCCGGGGAGTTAGCTCAGTGGTTCCGGCGCCTGTCTTGCAAGCGCAAGGACCCGGGTTCGATTCCCTGATAACCACATAACAACACTGGGTGTGGAGACCCACACCCAGCAGCAACCAGTATCACATACCACAGTGCCGGGCGTGGTGGCTCACGTCTGTAATCCCAGCACTCGGGAGGCAGGGGCATGAGGATTGTGATGTGAGTTTGAGGCTGAGCTCAGGGCCAGCCTGAACCACAAAGCGAGACCCTGTCTCAAAAAAAAAAAAAAAAAGAAGGTTGCATAATGGGATTCTTTTCCTGCTTTCTTTCAGTTGGCTCATTCTTGTTGTGTCAGAATACTATTGCTTATTATGGGTTTATTTTACATCTTATGATTTTGCTGAATTAATTTATTAGTTATAAGAGTCTTCTGGTGGAGAGTTTTGGAATCTGTGTGAGGGATCATGTCATCTACCAATACAGAGATTTTGATTCTACCATTACTATATTGATTCATTTTATTTCTTTCTCTTGCCTATTTGCTCTGACTAAAGGTTCTAGTAGGTCTATACAGTACAAGGATGGTGAGAGTATATGTGTGTCCTTGTGTGGTCTCTGATTTTAGTGTAAGTGCTTTTAGGTTCTCCTCATTTCATATGATCTTGGCAGAAAGTATGACATAAACTTTATTTTTTTATTTTTTGACTTATTTTAAAATAAAGTCCTTCTGTACTAGTCTTCATCAAGTTTTTTTTTTTTTTTTTTAAAACAATGGATGTTGGGGGCCGGGGAGTTAGCTCAGTGGTTCCGGCGCCTGTCTTGCAAGCGCAAGGGCCCGGGTTTGATTCCCCGGTAACCACATAGCAATACTGGGTGTGGAGACCCACACCCAGCAGCAACCAGTACCACATACCACAGTGCCGGGCGTGGTGGCTCACGCCTGTAATCCCAGCACTCGGGAGGCAGAGGCAGGAGGATTGTGATGTGAGTCGGAGGCTGAGCTCAGGGCCAGCCTGAACCACAAAGCGAGACCCTGTCTCAAAAAATCAAAAAAAAAAAAAAA